>JAEQML010057247.1:0-32489 GCA_016904865.1 Pissodes strobi
TACATATAGAATTTAGTACCTTTTTTGTAATGAAATCCAAATATGGTAATTTTTTTCTTAAATTGAATAGGTATACCATTATTTGATGTCATGTGCAGTATTATTAACATCATGTGAATATTGTAATATTTATAGGTAAATGTAAAACAAGGAATTCTGCTGGAAAAATATTCAAACAATCCAATTACCTATTAATTTAATGCAATTTTTATTTTGATTACTTGCATAGTCCGTACTTGAAAATTAACTGGAATGGTTTCTCGTTTCATAATTTTTGGTTACTGGTAAGGTAAATATATATGAAAAATATATAACAGTGATCACTTTTATATTATTTAACAAAGGAGCTTTGATATCTTCTCAGGTATGTTGTGTATAAATTTTAATTGTCTTAGACATATTTCTGAACTGAGGTTAATATAAATTAGAAGATTACACCAGAGGCAATTATTTGTAATGAACCTTTTAATATTGATAAATCTTTATCTTCAGGTTATACTGCTGTTTTTAATTTCAAAATTAATATTAGATAAATAATTAAATGATCTATAATATTGTTTCCAGTTAATAGACAAATTTTAAACATTTGAAGACCCATTGCAATCATCCATTTTTCCAAATTTTTAAGTAAAAAAAAAATTGTTATAATCTCGTCATCTTTATTTTCGTTGTACAACTAAAATCTATAGAATTTTTTTTATCCAGTTTTTTAACAAATTTTCTTTTTGATAATCATCGATTAATTTTAATTCTGTAAAATACATAATGTCCAACGTTATAGTGGTATTGAAGTAATTCTAGTCATAGATATTTATTTTATTAGTATATAAGTACCTATATAAAAAAAGTATTTTTATACCAATACTGTTAATAAATTATTGTTAATGTCAAGGGATTTTTTAATAAAACATCCTACATTTTATTAAAAAATTATTTTTAATACATAAAAAATTAAAATATAGAAATAAAAATATCCAGGAAGTGTGTGTATATCTATCAAGTTTTAACAGTAATCAAAAATTCGTGTAATTATTAACTTACTGGAATATGGAATAACATGGCAACCCCAGTTGCAAATATACTCAAGAGATCTAAGCAAAAGTTTACAAAGCTTTCATTTGTGCCATAAGATCTTCTAAATTCACATCATTGCTAGCTGCTTCTTGTGCATGTTCCAAAGGTGCAGTATCTGGAACTCCAGGTAAAGTATAAGCAAGAGTCAATCCTTCAGCTACTACCATACTTTCTTTTTCTTCTTTACTCGCCTCAACTAATGAAATTCCCCATTCATTTGATTCATGAATGGGACCTTCATCTTCTACAGCTTCTTGCGCTTGCTCTAATTTTGGCTTGATTGAAAATTCTGCTTGTCTCTTTTGACAGTTTCTATCTTCACAGTTTGGATTTGGGCGCAAATTCATTGTTGGAAAGAAATCATTTAAAGCATTATAACCTAAATAATTGCTTACTTTGCCAAATTGGAGCAGATACTATAACAAATAATAGATAAGTTAAAGGATGAATTGCAATCCTAGTTAACAAATTCATCTTATAGTCTCAAAAAATTGTAAGTATTGTTTTATTACAGACATTTAACTTAAATATTTATTAACACATTTTACAATAATAAAACATTTTTAAAGTACTTACATAATCTTAAAATACTTAATATGTCAAAATTTACCTTTAATGCATTTTGAACTAAAAATCCTGCTACAATACCCATAGTGGTTGGAAGACTAGCAGCACACACTCCATCTCTTTTAAGTGTCTTTTCGTCAATGTTTGAGGCAACAATTAAAGGAGGAGCACACTGAAATTAATAAATTTACATGATGATAAATAATAATTTATTCTAACTTACAGCAAAGCAAGCAGTTTCTCCAGGTGCTATGAATTGAATATGTCCTGAAACTGCATTTTCAGATACACCTGACTCAAACCAGTTTAGATTAAACTCATTACAAGCCGTGTTTATGGCAAATCTTGCTTCAAAGTTGTCTACACAACTGAGCACTAGATCTACTGGTCCATTTGTTAAACTAGATGTCCTACAAATTAAAAAACGGCAAAACACCTAGAATGTATCACCTTTGGTTCAAAATACTTACAATAACGTCTTTGTAAAATTATCAAAATTTTCCACAGTAGTAATGTTGTAATTGTAGGTGGCAATATCCACATCTGGATTGATATTTTTCAATGTTTCAGCAGCTGCTTCTACTTTACTCAAGCCAGATTGATGCGGTTGGAAAAACAGCCTATTCATATTAGCCAGCTCTACCTTATCATAGTCAAAAAGTATTAATCGACCTATGCCACATCGAGTTAACATTTCAGCAGTAACACTACCCACACCACCAACTCCAACAACTGCTACAGTATAGCTCCTAATTTTCTCATAGTTATTCACTATTCCCATTTTCTTTAACGCCATGAGTCGGCTAAAATAATTATTAACGATATTAAAGTATAGGTACACATTTTGTAAAAAGAAAGTAGACTAGACCTGTAAGGGTTGCTATCAAGAACTTCTGATGACATATTTTCAATTTTCTCTCTTGTAGGGACATTTTTCCGTGAAGCAGCGGCCAGTTGGCTTTCTAATTCAACTATTCTCTGTTTCAGTTCTGCTATGGAATTCATTTTAACGTAAAAACATATGTTGCACACTGCTTTTTCGGGAACGCCCCAAACGGTACACTGTTCATCCGTCCCAATTTCCGAAGTGAGATCGGATTTTGCGTCGGGCGGTGTACAATTTGAACAGCAACTCTGACAACAAAAAGGGGAGCTATGCGCGTGTAGGAAAAATTATTCGGTTTTACTATTTTAGTTAGGTTAGATTCGTCTGCAATATCAACGTCCACATTTTGTAAACAAAACGAGTGAAGTCAACAGGTTTTTGTGCCTCATTTAATATTTTACATCGATATATATACACGACAAGATCTATAAAAATGATATAGGGTAAGAGAATTTACTTAGTAACCTATTAGCACGATCCTACTATATAGATAATATGTTAATAAGATATGTTTGTGTTTACGCTTGGTGCACATGCTATGCGTATAAAATTTATTTTCTAAATTCATGAGTTGATAGGACACTTTACTGGTAACTAATCGTATTAATTACTTTTAAAATATTTGCCAAGATACTTATGGTTTCACAAAAAAGCATTCTGCCTTGCCAATCCAAAAGGCCTGTTAGGTATTACAAAATTCATTACTGACTATTATTTATAATTTAGAGATTGAGGCAATTGTAATTATCGCATTAGGCTTTTTTCGCCTATAAGGCGAATATTTTTTGTTACTTGCTGCCTATACAAAAATAAAATAGCTGTTGATAAATATGTTTATTTGCTAATCTCATACAGTAACCAAAGACATATAAAAATATGTCTTTGATAGTAACATTATCAATAGGGTTTTTAAATGAAGATTCACAGGTGGTTATTATTATTTTGTATTTTTATATATGTATGTACATAACAGGATCTTATTGTATATAAATTGCATTGTAGAAATAATTATTGTATTTTTTAGGTATTTCAAATCTAAAAGTTACTGAGAATCTGGACGTTATGCACCGGTAAAGGTTGTTGCACGGGAGTTTGTAGAAATAAATGGCCATCTTAATCATCCAAGAGTAGAGGATAATATCAGCACAATGAACTTTAAGACTAAGAGGCAGCTAAGAGAACCATGTGTTGGAGAAAGGGGCACTTTAAACAATATTCATGGCAGAATTGCTACAAGGTAATATTAAATTTAAAAATGCATTTAATAATAATTATTTAATAATCACATTTGCATAATGAGCTTTGGTCATAGAAAAAGTATTGTGTTTTACTTGTCGAAAAATACTATTTCTGTCACTCTTTAAATAGTATACTATTTTTTAATAGAGGTCTGTTACTTTCTTTTTCTGATATTTTGTATCTGATAAAAAAAAACTTTAGGTAAGGCTTAATGTGCAATAATTATCAAGTTAAACAAATTTCTCATATTTTTTTTTTAATTTGTGTAATTTTTTTAGAAATCCAGAAGGTGCATTTGTTCCATACAACTCTGTACGTTGCTGTACAATGCTGAGGTGAAGACCAACAACAATAGCAAATATTCTGCTAAATTTGAGAAATTAGCTGCAATTTTGCAAAGAGGTGAATTTGTGTTAAATTATAATATATTTTGTATATTGACAGTTGTATATTATGCACGAAAATTATCTGAAATTACTATATGTACACACCTGTATCGTTTCTATGTGTTATTAATTTAAAACCCTTAGGAAAAATTGACCATATGCCAGTAACGATTCTTATACATTCGAGGATTCTGATTCCTTATTGAAATTTTGTAGCTATGCACTTTTGATGAAATTCTATTCAGTTTTTGTAGATTTATAATTTTGAGCTGTCATTCTGAATGAAATTGTTAATACTTTTATACATATTTAGTGTAACAAAAGTCATAAACCAGTTTTGTAATTGCAGTGTGTACGATAGCTCAAAAACAATTAAGTTATTTAATCTATGTTTAAAAAAATAAATTGTGTATACATCAAAGACTTTGACACCCTGTAAGTCAATAAGTTTTAAAATGCTGGTATGTATCTTCAGTTTCTTCGCAACAAGCCATAAGTAGGTAGCTTTTTATGGGTTTATGTTCTATGTACAGTAAGGTAATAAATAATTCATAAAATTTTGCTTGTCTGGTTTTGGTGCTGTTCTTTTTTTATGTCGCATAGATTTTCAATTTGTCTTGTTTACTGCAATTTTGCTTCCTGGAGGTAAAAAAAAAATTAAAAGCCTTTACATTGTTTTATTTTTCTTCAAAATGTGTATTTTTTCAGGTCTCGGTATCTGTATAGATCTGCTGCTTTTCTTTTATTCTCCATCACAAAAATATGCATCGTATAACCCATACGCAGTGGGTGGTAACCAATCAAAATGAGATTGTCATCATTTTTAAGGGGCATAACCGGTGTTACCATCATCGTGCCGATAAAAAAAGTAGGTCACCAACACCTTTCATGGACTATTTACGTGCTTTCATTTGAAGTTTCTTATATCTAACCTTTTACCAAAAAGTTGACAAATGTGTCATTAGCTACATTTTTTAGTCAAGAAGATAAGAGTACAGTGTCCTACTTTTTTGTCAGCACGGTGGTACATACATACGAATATATCCATGGTATATTTGTTAGTAACTATTTCAAAAGACAAACCTTAGGCAATTTGAATTTATGTTTGAATACCCTTCGATTGCAGAACAACTTTTTTATGTACTGAAAAGTATTTTATTTAGTAAAACTGCATATCTCATTATTTATTTCTCAATGAAAGTTGTCGGAAATAAATTATTAATATATATGCCGTTTATTTTATTCCCTATGCAAAACTCCTGTAAAACTTAATAATTTAGAGTACATTTCAATCTAAACATTAATATATTATATTTAATTTAAAAAAATGTGTTTTATTTTAACTGTTACACATTATTTTACAGGGTGTATATTTTAACACCCTCCTGACACTTGAAGTTAAGGAAAAAATTTTAATACAAAAGTTGTTGGATTTAGCCTGAGCGACTAGAACTTTGCATTAATTCTTACAGAAAAAGAAAGAAATATGACATATTTGACGATTTTTTTGTTATTTTCAAGATCATATCCTGGCAATTTTCAACCTGTACAGAATTTGTCCTGTTTTTATGGTAGCGGCACACACACTAAAGGGAGATCCTACGGCGCTCGACGAGCGGCGTGTGTGCGAAGATGTTGGTTGACACTGTTCTTGAAAAGTTGTATGTTGTAAAGGGGGAAACAGATGTCCTGGGAGTGAGATCCACAGTGATGCAGTGCGCCAGACAAAGGCGTTCTTGTAAAGCGATGTTCTAGGTGTTTTCCTGTTGTATGACGAACTGGTGCGCTCTGACCGTCTGTCGTGACTGTCTGACAGGCGTTGCCAGGGGCGGAATGAGGCGGGCCAAATCCTGGGAACATCTGCCGTGAAAGTATCTGTAAAACAGGGACATCTCGGCCATATGCCTGCGGTGTTCCAGACTATCCAGATTCCGGGTCGCCGACAAGACGCACAGCTCTCTTCTGAATGGAATCCAGCAGCTTTAGGGTGTGCTTTGGTGCGGCACCCCAGATGTGTGAGCAATATTCCAAGCACGCTCTTATTTGCGTTTTGTAGAGCAAGAGCAACTGCTGCGGTGTATACAGATTTTTGTTGCGAAATAGGACACCAAGCTTCTGGGAGGCTGATTTTGCGATGTTAGCAACGTGGTCATGCCAGGACAAATTGCTGTTGACCGAGACACCCAGCAGTCTGATTGACGTGGATGAAGGAATAGTCCATACTGCCATAATGATGTCAGGGCCCGCCGTATTGGTCCTCTTGCTAAATGTGACCCAAGTTTGAACTTTCTCCAGGCCTTGATTAATTGCTGTAATCTCTGCTCCTGTCTGCGGTGATAAGTCTCAGTCGCTGGGTAAAGGTTTTTCTTAATTAAACTAGGAAACAAGGGTACTGTCATCTGCAAAACTGTAAACAGGATTATTCGTTTCGGTCAGCAGGTCATTAATATAGATGAGGAACGGAGTTGGTGAAAGTATTGCACCCTGAGGCACGCCTGAGAGTGTGTCTGAGATGTGTCCATCAACTGCAACGTGCAGAGATCGGTTCCTAAGGAAACCGGCAAGCCAGCTGCAGAGAGAGGCTGGCAGTCCGAAGGACGGCAGTTGTTGAGCAGTCCGTCATGCCAAACTCTGTCGAATGCCTTCGAAATATCCAACACAATCGCTCGAGACTCTCCGTAGTTCTCAATTGCCCTACTCCATATATGGGTGACATAGGCCAATATATCTCCTGTCGATCTCTCTTTCCGAAAGCCGTATTGATTATCGCTGATTATTCTGTTGTTCTCGAGGTACTTGAGTAGTTGCTGATTGACTACACGTTCCATGACTTTGGAGATTATTGGAAGCAAGGCAATTGGGCGATAGTTTAAAGGCGTGGTTTTCTTGCCTTTTTTTGGAACAGGTTGCACTGGAGCGACTTTCCAAAAAGATGGGTAAATCCCTTTTCCGTAAGACAGAGAAAAAAGCCTGGAAAAAACGGGTGTTAGTTCGTTGGCGCAGTTCTTTATCACGATGGCAGGTATTCACCGTATTCCGTCCGGTCCAGATGCCTTCTGCGTATCTAATTCTTTAAGGATTTTACGAATATCACAGAGATGAAACTTGACTTCTGTCATGATAGTGTTGGTGTTCGATATGGTGGGGAGAGCCTTGGCTTGGGGGACGTCTAAGGTAGAGTGCGATGAAAATATTTTGGCGAGCATATTTGCTTTTTCCTTGGCTGTAGTCGCCGTGAGCCACTTTCGTCTCTCAAAGGTGGGAGAGACGTTTGTTGTAAAGTTATTACTTACTGCCTTTGCTACCGACCAGAAGTGTATTCCTGATCCTTTGATTGTGTTGGTCCTTAGTTTCGTCGATCAGCGGTCTAATTTTGCTGCCAGTACCTGTAGGCTTGCTGTTTCCTACCTACAGCTCTTTCGCATCTTCTGTCGAACCAGGGCCTTCCTTTTGTCGGTAACTTGATAGAATTTGGGATGTATGCTTCCATTCTTGAGGACGGGTCGTTAGTGCCAAAGCAGACGTCGAACCAAGGAAAATCTAGGTAGAATTCCCTTAGATCGTCCCAGTTTGCGGAATTGTAATGCCAGATTTTGCGAGGCAATGGTGGATCCTTCTGTAAAAGTGGCAATTCACAAACCGTTGTAATAAGTTTGTGGTCGGAAGTACCCGCAGCTGATGGCAAATGCTTCAGCTTCTCTACCTTCGTTGTCGGTCTTGTTGTGATGTTTGAGCCAGTTGGTGTTGTGGGCATTGAAATCTCCTAGAACGATTATCTCTGAATTGGGGTGATCGACCTGTTTTGAGTCAAAAGTGGTAGCTAGTGTTGTAAAAAAGCTTTGGTAGGCTCTGTCGCTCGGAGGGCGATAGAGACAACATATAAATTTGGTTAATCCCTTGGCGGTGAACTTGAGCCACATGACGTCAAGGTTGTCGAGTGTTTCCTCGCGGTGACATGAAAGGTCGCTTCGGACAAAAAGGCATATTCCGAACTTATGTCTAAAACGGGTGTATAAGTCGTAACCAGGATAGGGGTAGTTTACTGCTGTTGTTGTAGAACATACTTGTGTTTCTGTAAGGGCTATTATGTGTGGTCTATTTGCTTGTAGATGTTGGTGTACCGAATTTATGTTTGCATTTAGGCCTCTTATGTTGCAGATATCTATTCTAAATTGGTTCCGTATCTTTGCTGTCTGTGAAATGCGGAATGAAGGGCTCCCAGGGCCACCCAGCGCCCGGAGATCCAAATGGCCGGAGAGTTTACTTCCGGAATATTTTGATCTTGGAGGCACCATCATGTCCATATATTCCTAGTGTGGACCCCGGAACCACTAGCGCGGAAGCGGAACGTGATTCGGAAAAAGCACTTAGCGCTTTCCAGTTCTGATGGGGTGGTCTTTCACCGGACGATGCGAATAGACCTATGCATCAACCACCTAGGGCCGCTTCCATTGGAAGCATCCTCAGACTCATTCCTTTGGTGGTCCCTAGTCTGACAGGGGTAAGAATGGGGTTTGTTGGGTCACTCCCCAGTGATCAGCTCCAGACTTTATACTTTGGTGTTCTCCAGCCTGGAGGAGGACGATGAGATTTGATGGGCCATATCCCGTGGCAACTCGAAATGGCGGGGGCGTCACTCCCCGTAATGAAACTGCTCTCACCAGTTTGACGTTCCTGCCAGTCTAGTCACAAACTGTCATTGATCAGCTCGAGACTTTGTAGTTCGGTGTTCTTCGATGAAGCAGTAGGATTTAGCCTGAGCCACAGAAGTTTGCATTAATTCGTACAAAATAAGAAAGAATAATAAGACATTCGACGCTATTTTTTGTTATTTTCAAGATCGGAACCTGTACATAATTTGTCCTACGATGATTCAAAGATAAATGGGCGCCACGGATGTAAACAATTCATCCTTGGCAAACCTAGACGCTTTGGTTACAAAGTGTGGGATTTAAATACTCAAGACGGATATCTGGTCGATTTTCATCTGTATCAGGGCAATGATCCTCGAGAACGAGCGGACATCAGGAAATTAGTTGGAAAATGTGCAGCATCCATGATATTAATGTTAAAAAGAATTGCCGCAAAGAAATTTGCCTTATGTAATTCACATTCCGATATGAATTTGTTGGCTTATCTTCGAAATTTAGGCTATGGAGCAATTGGCACGATTCGAGAACAAGAATTTCAGAAAAAAACAGAGGTTTTTACGAACATATCATTGAGAGAAATGACGGTGTTCTATTCTTCTACGGTGGATTAATAACGCTGTGGTTACTGACATGGATAATTCCGATATTTCGGCCATATTACGCATGCACGGTATCGCATTGAAAATTTGACCCCTATGGCTAGACGCTTTTTTTTACTTGGCTGATAAACGTAATGAGTGTCTCGCGAGAGCTTTATTTTGGCTGCCGCCAAGGTAAAAGCGTTTCCAGCGCCATCTAGTGTAGGTGACGTTGACTCGAGCGATTTCATTCGATGTCTTCGCGATGCAATCAATTTTCAGCAAGAGCCGTCGTGGTCTAGAGGTTTAGATGGTTAGGTCTCAATTCGGCGACTATCGGCGGCGGCCCGGGTTCAAACGCCCTTGCTTTTTTTTATTTTTTTTTACGGTTAAGTCTCTAAATAGTTTTTTCTTGATTTTTGGTTACGTTTGGGTTAGCACGTGGTTAGTTTCTTTTTCTGGAGCCCCCGTAGCGAGCGGAGGGCCATGCGAAAAGTGAAATATTACTTATTGTAATATATATACAGCAGCTTGCATATTGTTTCCGCGAATACATTCACAAAGAATCCCCCCTCTTTGAATGAATTTGACGCCTGTATCCGCATTTGCATTATAAGATCCTTTACACAAACAGTGCACTATATAAAAATCGGCCTTTCCCATTGGTCGATCCGCATGGCCCTCCGCTCGCTTCGCTCGCTACGGGGGCTCAAGAAAAGGAAACTAACCAGGTGCTAACCCAAGACATACCCAAAATCAAGAAAAAAAGCTGTTTAGAAACATAATTTAAAAAAAAAAGCGACGGGGTTCGAACCCGCGTTTTCTAAGTGAGACCCAACGATCTAAACCTCTACACCACGAGAGCTCTTGATAGAAATCGATTGCATCACGCAGACATATCGTAATACGAGATGGATCGACCAATAGGAGGGGTCGATTTTTACATAGTGCACTATTTGTGTAGAGGATCTTTAAATGCTCCGCATTTGTAACATTCGACCTTGACGGCAGCCAACATTAAAGCTCTCGCGAGACAAATGTTAAATGTAGCACTGCACAATGCCTGGCACCTTAGATGTAAAAATGAAAAGATGTCAGCACTCAATTTTAGAAGAAAAATATTGCAAGTGTATTTGACCAGGTACGAAACAAATATCAAGGTGCCTGGACGAAATTCTCGCAAAAAATTTACTTCCAGCCCTACGATTTGATAGGATGGATCATTTTGTGGTCTCATGTAGGCGACGAAGATGAGCTGGGGTAGGATGCAAGCAGGGTTTCCATAAAGGTTTTTTGAAACTCAGGACAAAATAAATGTGCCCTGAAATCCGGACTTTGCCGAAAAATACGTCATAAACGTATTTATGTACTTCGAAGGGTAAATTAAATTTAAAACACTTAAGAGTTTGTTTATTTTATTCAAAAATACATTGTAACTCAAAAAATACATAAATGCCTATTATTAAGGTAAGTGGTATGGGTATGATAACAATGATATCATGAAATAAAACATAAATCATTTCCGTTACTACACACTTCCGTTTGGGCATTATTAAACGCTTAACTTTATTAATAAAATTTAATATTGGGACTTGCACGCAGAGCGGCAAATAAGACGTTGCCCGGACCCCGGTCACAGGACTTCAGAGTTGTGCCCCCATTACATTGTTGACACTCAATATCTTTAGGGTCCAGCGAATAGCTTTCAAGTTGTTTCGTAGCTCAGTGGTTGGATGCTGTGTTAGTGGTACGGCGGCCCGGGTTCCATTACCGTCGACGTTTTTTATTTTTTTCAGTTGTTTGTTTCTTTTTTTAAATTTGGGTCAGCTTTGTCTGGTTGCGCTCCGGAGCGAGCGAAGCGAGCGGAGGGTTATGCGTGAAGTGAAAATGAAATCTAAAATAACTCTGAAGTCCTATGACTCGGTCACGTCTTGTGAGCGACAGAGCCTATTTACACGAACGTGAAAAGTTGGTATTTACCGATACCGATTTACCACCTTTGACCTTTACCGATCACAATCACGGTTAATATCAGTCATCAGGCGCACTCTACTCTAGCAATGCTTTCATCTTTATTTATGTAGGATACGAATTGCAAATAGTGTACATATTTAGAAATAATATACCTATAGCAAACATTATATATTTTAAAGCACTATGAATGGCATCTTCATGATGAGTAAACAACCTGTACGCCGCATCCCTTGCTACCGCCCCGCGCCCTCCGTTTACGGATTCCTTGCCTAGCCTGAACCTGAAACCCTAAATGAGTCTAAGCTGAGACGAAAAGACGCGTGTGGTCCATCAGACAGATGATCGCCATTTTCGGGTACGTTTCTCGGAATGAAAGTCGAATGCTAGAGACGCTTTTTCCTAAGAAACGGCCTAATAAATAAGTGTATAATTTAGTGAGGACATTTACGACGATTTACGGAATAACGCGAAGTGTACAAGTGATGTACCTAAATGCGTAACAAAAGAGTAGTGACGCAATTCCTAATTATTAGAAACTAAATATTGTGTTAATCCAACAACTACTGTTAATAGATCATAAGCCAGGGTATCACTGATTAATTACTTATTAAATCTACTTCTAATCGTTTATCCGAGTCTTTCTATTGAAACCATTCACCTAATATTTATCAATTACCTCTAGACAACAATATAAAAATCCCACATTTATGTCCTAATCATATTTATTTATTTATAATGAATTGCCTTAAGATACTTGATGGTTTACCTAAGCTTCTCTGTACAGCTGTCTCGTCGTCTTAAAATCGTCCCATCTGTAATTCATAATTGTCTTCGGTCTCCAGGTTTCCCGGACATTTTTTCATAATCCGCCGGACTAAATTATTCAATTACGCTTTTCTAAATCCATTTCTGATAAAATTAAATCTTCGATGTCCCGAAGCGGGCGCGACAAACCCTCGTCGTATGAATCCAATAGACTGCGAAAGGGGTATCCTACCAATCTCCTTATAGCTCATAACATGTCGCGTTAACCTTACCGAATCTACGAACCCTCTTTCATTGGCCCTAGCGTTCCGTGGGCCTACCTTTCGATCGTGGGCGTCGCGTCCGCGACTCGCGTATACCTACACGGGCCACCTCTTTCAAGATGGCCGCCGTTTCCTGGAAATAACAGAACAAAGGATCCCAGCATTTCCTGTCTCGCAGACAGAGGCAATGACCAGAAGCCATCATGGATTTCGACTAACTCCTCCTCTTAGTCCTCCCTCTTCCGGAAATTCGCCCACGCCCAGCGCGGCACCTAATCAGCCCAATGTATTATTTCACTTCACGCATGGCCCTCCGCTCGCTTCGCTGACTACGGAGGCTCCGAGAACAGGAACTAACCAAAACAAACCCAAGGCATGCCCAAAATGAAGAAAAAATACTTTTTACAAACATAACCTTAAAATTTTTTTATAAAAAAGCGACAGGAATTGAACCCCGGGCCGCCCTATCACAGGTCCAGCATCTAACCACTGAACCACCAAAGCACTTACAGGCAATTCATTGCACCGCAATTTGATGTGGACCGTGGACACTGTGGAGGGACGGAGATTAATCGTAAAACAATCGATTGTTTTTGATAGTTAAAAAAACTATCAATTGCATTCGATAGCCCCTACTATCGAGTGTTATCGATAGTTTTGTATCACTAGGTTGGGTTATTGTGGGATTCGCGTTTACCTAAAGGAATGTTCAGCCTTCACGCATGCGTCCGTGCAAATTCATATAGTTTTCAAAGTTGTCTTTTTTTATTTTTTGATGATTTTGGGTAGTGCCCTGACTTAGTATTGCTTGATTGCGCCCCCGGAGCGAGCGAAGCGAGCAGAGGGCCTTGCGTGAATTTATTTATTTATTTATAATGAATTGCCTTAAGATACCTACTTGATAACACCTAAAACTAATACAAATTCAACAATATATACATATTTACAAATAAATACCTATATACTACCGACTTTTTTTGTTTTTTATTAGCTTTTTTTATGGCAGTGGCACACACACTAAAGGTAGATCCTATGGCGCTCGACGAGCGGTGTGTGTGCTAAGATGTTGATTGACACGGTTCTTGAATATTTGTAGGTTGTAATTAGTGGGAAACAGATGTCCTGGAAGTGAGTTCCACAGTGATGCAGTGCGCCAGACAAAGGAGTTCTGGTAAAGCGATGTTCTAGGTGTTTCTAGTTGTACGACGAACTGGTGCGCTCCTGCCGTCTGTCGGGACTGCCTGACAGGAGTTGCCAGGGGCGGGATTATGTGGGCCAAATCCTGGGAACATCTGCCGTGAAAGTATCTGTAAAACAGAGACATCTCGGCCACATGTCTGCGATGTTCCAGACTATCCAGATTCCGGGTCAACTCCGGATCGCCGACGAGACGCACAGCCCTCTTCTGAATGGAATCCAGCAGCTTTAGGGTATGCTTTGGTGCGGCACCCCAGATATGTGAGCAATATTCTAAGCACGGTCTTATTTGCGCTTTGTACAGCAAGAGCAACTGCTGCGGTGTATAGAGTTTTTTGTTGCGAAATAGCGCACCAAGCTTCTGGGAGGCTGATTTTGCGATGTTAGCAACATGGTCATGCCATGACATATTGCTGTTGACCGAGACACCCAGCAGCCCGATTGACGAGGATGAAGGAATGGTCGATCCTGCCATAATGATGTCAGGGCCCGCTGTATTGGCCCTCTTAGTAAACGTTGCTGCTTGGGTCTTTGCTGCATTGAACTGGACCAAATTTCGGTCGCCCCAAGTTTGAACTTTCTCCAGGTCTTGATTAATTGCTGTAATCTGCTCCTGTCTGCGGTGATGAGTCTCAGTCGCTGGTAAGGGTTTTTCTGATCTAAAGTGGGAGACAAGGGTACTGTCATCTGCAAAACTGTAAACAGGATTATTCGTTTCGATCAGCAGGTCATTAATATAGATGAGGAACAGAGTTGGTGAAAGTATTGCGCCCTGAGGCACGCCCGCGTTGATGGTGAATGTGTCCGAGATGTGTCCATCGACTGCAACATGTAGGGATCGGTTCTTAAGGAAACTGGCCAGCCAGCTGCAGAGAGAGGCGGGCAGTCCCAAGGACGGCAGTTTGTTGAGCAGTCCGTCATGCCAAACTCTGTCGAATGCCTTTGAAATATCCAACGCAATCGCTCGAGACTCTCCGTAGTTTTCAATTGCCCTACTCCATATATGAGTGACATAGGCCAATATATCTCCTGTCGATCTCTCTTTGCGAAAGCCGTATTGATTATCGCTGATTATTCTGTTGCTCTCGAGGTACTTGAGTAGTTGCTGGTTGACTTCACGTTCCATGACTTTGGAGATTATTGGAAGCAAGGCAATCGGGCGATAGTTTGAGGGCGTGGTTTTCTTGCCTTTTTTTGGAACAGGTTGCACTCGAGCGACTTTCCAAGAGGATGGGTAAATCCCTTTTCTGTAAGAAAGAGAAAAAAGCCTGGAAAAAAACAGGTGTTAGTTCGTTGGCGCAGTTCTTTAGCACGATGGCAGGTATTCCGTCCGGTCCTGATGCCTTTTGCGTATCTAGTTCTTTAAGGATTTTGCGAATATCACGATGAGAAAACTTGACTTCTGCCATGGTGGTGTTGATGTTCGGTATAGTGGGGAGAGTCTTGCTTTGGGGCACGTCTAAGGTAGAGTGCGATGAAAACATTTTGGCGAGCATGTTTGCCTTTTCCTTGGCTGTAGTCGCCGTGATGCCACGTTCGTCCGTCACAGGTGGGAGAGACGTTTTTGCAAAGTTGTTACTTACTGCCTTTGCTACCGACCAGAAATTCCTGGAGCCACTGGGGCATTGCAAAAGTTTGTAGTAAGTACTAAGATGGTATCTAACAAGCGTCCACCTAAACCTGAGATAACTAAATAAATGACATGGTATTTTCATTCTAAATGATTATTTTAACATTGCACTTTTAATGTTCTTTGGCTTCAAGCAGTCCTTCCTAGAAGAGGGGGGCATCCTAGGGTCCTAGTCCTTGTCCTGGTTCTTTAGAGCATCACCTCGTGGATCATCTTGTGAATCTTCCTGAATCGCATTTCTTCTATGATCATCCTTCCTATGTTCCTGGTTATTTTCTGCGTCCTCATCGTATACTTAAAAAATTTCGTCGCTGTCTTCTGTATCCTCCCATCTGAAATTCATGATCGTCCTTAGCAGTTTCCGTTCCAGTGTGAGTAGCTTCTCTATGTTGGTCGTTGCTGCGGAGGTCCAAACCGGCGCAGCGTGCATGGCTATTGGTCTGACGTAGGTATTGTAGATGTAGATGTAGGTGAGCTTGATGTCCTTGTCCAGTCTCGATTGCCTCATGATGTAGGGGTATATTGCGCTCGCTGCTAACCCTGCTCTTTTCCTGGTGATCTGCAAGTGGTCCTTGAACGTCAGCTTCGCGTCCAGCGTGACTCCTAGGTAGTTTGGGTGTCGTTGTTCTCTATCTGTGCCCGTTGATCATGATATGCATTCTTTCTCTCCTGAGTTTTTGGTTCAAGTTATCAGTTGGGTCTTCTCCCCGTTGATCTTCAGCTTCCACTTCTTGAAGTATTTCGCTGTCTGCCTGACATGTTGCTCTATTCTCTGCGTGGCCGCTATCTGCTGGGTTGATGATGTATAGAGCGCTACGTCATCCGCGAAGAGTACTATTTGATTGTTCTGCTTCCTTGGTACGTCATTGATGTATATGTTGAACAGCGTCGGCGACATCACGCTTTCTTGAGGGAGTCCCTGCCTTATTGTCTGTGTACTTGATTCTGTTCCGCTGATCAGCGTTGTTGTCATTCTGTCCCTTAGATAGCTCATGACAATTCTCGTGATGATCGGTGTTATCCTTGCTACGTGCATCCTGGTGGCCATGACCTCCAGCCATACGGTGTCATAAGCCTTCTCCAGATCCAAAAGTGCCGCTGTCCTGCTCTTGTTTGCTGTCATTGCATGGTCCACTATCCTCGCAAGCTGCATGACTGTTGCTTTTCCTCGTAGAAATCCGAACTGCTCTGGTATGATGGTTCCTAGTGTTTGGAGCTCCGCGTTGATCCTTTTGTTCAGCACTCTTTCGAAGACCTTTCCAAGAGTGGGTAACAGAGATATGGGTCGGTACGACGGGGTTTGGCTCCTGTTTTTTTCTTGGTTTAACTAAAACGGAGTTTTATCCACAATAACAGAATTATTGCACTCGACGCGCGTTTCGCTAATCATGTTAGCACCATCAGGAGGTGATTAAAACAGTCCTAATTATCTCCTGATGATGCTAACATGGTTAGCGAAACGCGCGTCGAGTGCAATAATTATGTTCCGGTATTGTGGATAAAACTCCGTTTTAGTGCATTTTGTCGATGGTTCCAAATCATAACATACTTTCTTGGTTTGGTGATTACGATGATCCTGGCAATTTTCCATATCCTCCATGTACACGCGACTTTTTTTTATAATTTGAAAGGTTTTTAATGGAATACTAAAATTTAGCAGTTTCGGTCATGTTATGATTTGTGACGTGGCGTCGTCACTACTAACTAGAGATCTCTTTCAAGGCGGTCACAACTAAAGTGGGCCTTGACAAACAATTTTGTTAATATCAGTGCTTTCGCACTTGATTAGCGACTCTTTTTCCGCTGGCTGTTACCTTGGTGAACTGAAGATCTCAAAGTCTGTTTCCATCTATAAAAACAAGAGATCTCCATTGGATCCTGTTAATTTTCGTAATATCTGTGTTAAGAATCAGATTGCTAAGATTTTTAAAAGTGCTTTTAACTGTAGACTAATGGAATTCTTCGAAACGTTTGAACTGCTGGGATCATTTCAGAATGGCTTTAGAAATGGCAAGTCAACTCTAACAGCACTCGTGAATTCTGTGATTTGGTGTATGATTCTCTTAATAGTAAATCTCATTCAGTGGCTCTGTATTTTGATCTCAGTCGAGCATTCGATACTGTAGATCATAGCCTCTTGTTGGAGAAACTTTATGTGTTGGGTGTCATGGACATTGCTCACAGCTGAATATCGTCATATTTAGCGAACAGAGAACAAATAGTTATAATGAGTGCATGCAAATCTGAGTCCAGTAAGGTAGAAACCAGTGTCCCACTGGGCTCAAATCACTCCTGTTTATAGCGTTTATCAACGATATGCCTTGAGCTTGTCCCTCTCCAGATGGAGAGATTGTTTACGCTGACGATGCAATTTTTTAATTTCTGATGATCATTTTGACTGCTATTGACAAAACAAATGATTGTTCTGAAAGTAGGTTATTACGGTCTTGTTCAATCACATATGTCATATGGGATAATATTTTGGGGATGCTCAGTTTATCTTAATAAAGCCATCATTATGCAAAAAAGAATGTATGATGTATGCTGGGCCTTTCGCCAGGTGCTCACTGTCGAAAGGCATTTGTGGATCTGGGCCTCTTGACTCTTCCATCTCTTTACGTGTACTCAATTATTCTGCTCGTTAAATAAAACGAGAGTAAATTTCTTAAAAACTCAGACATACATAATTATAACGCGAGATCTCAAAGTCACTTACATTTTTCATATTCTCGTCTGAGCGTTGGTCATAACTCACCTACATTTCAGGGAATTATTTTATATAATAAATTTCTGCCACTTTTTGGTGATCACTTTGTTTTTTTTTAATTACTTTGTATAATTTCTTGGTAGGCCAAGCGTTTTATGATGTAAATGAATACTTAGCCTTGTACAGTGAATGTACGTATTCTTAGTATTTTAGTATAGGTGTTTGTAATCTAGTATTATAGGCATATTGACAAATCCGATAGGCTTCATTTTATTGGGAGCTTGAGAGATGAATAAAGATTACTTTTTTAACTTTACTTTACCAACCTTTCAAAAAATAAAAAAATCGTGTCGAAAAGAGGTTCGTTTCGACACTCCTTTTAGGTGTCGAAACGAAATAATTTTGAACGCAAAACAGAAAAAATATACGTCGTCTTCACAAAATGATGACCAATTTTTTTTCTATTTCAAGTTTTTTCTTACCTCCTTAATACAGAATACTGCAGCGAGCGCGTCTTATTAACTAATATAACATACTAATTTGCTACCGAATTATGTGGACTTAGTGGCTACAAATTTAAATTAACCGAAATTAATGTTTAAAAATCCCCATTTTTTGTGCCCATTTCAAAAAAACGCACAACTTCTTTGACAAATTTTAAAAGTAAGCAATCTGAATACGATAACTAGCAGAGGTACCTAAAATTTGATTCTGTTCTCTGGGGGCAGTCGGAATTAACATTTCTTTTCGAGTTGCCTACTGTGATGGCGTATTTGACATTTTCGCTCAATGAGAAACAACTTTTGAAAATAACTTTTTTTAATATCTTCAAAAATAGGGGTACTTTACGCTTGAGCCGTATTCACATTTTCGAATCTAGCTCGTACGCGGAAAGAGATCGTTAAACCTTGATAGGTGGATTTTCAGTCGGAGAAGATGTGGAGAATTTTATCAATAAAAAATGTTTAGAGGTGTTAAAAATAAAAGAAATCCGATTTGTTTCCATGGGTAATTTTGATTGCCTGACATATAGGGAATTTCAAGAAACATCCACCAACGTTTATAGGAAGATTCTTTGTGACAAAATAACACGAAATCCCCAAATGTATGTTTTTCCTGACACATGGTGTCAAAAAAAATTGCGGGTTCTTGACATCAACGTTATTTCTAGGACAATATATTTTTTGCAATTTGGATGACAGCTTTATATCCACCATTTACTTTAGAAAGAAAAATGATATTTGCGTTTTTTTAGTAAAAATAACCGTTTTCGATTTAATGGCAACAAAAAGAAAAAGTAAAAGAAGGTATACCTACCTACTGTGGTAGACCTAAATGGATAAGAACATTCTATTTTTGCACATACCTAAGACGAAGGTGTTTAGATTTGGTAAAAAAAACGCAAAAAAAAAATCTTTCTATTGTAAGTGGAAAATCGAAATTTGCCAGTCATTGAAACTAACGTTCAACTACTTAAGAGAATACACATTTTTATTTTCTCCTCCTCCTCCTCCCTGTATCTCGAAAACCAAACATCTGTGGACCGATATTCATATAAACTTGTTATCTTATTTTCTCACAAAGAATCTTCCTTTAAATTAAATGTAGGTGGATGTTTCCTGAAACGCCCTGTAGGTATGTAATAATGGTATTTTCCATAACAGGTGTTCAATTTTTGGCGGACTCGGACACTGTATTATGAACTGTAGTACCTAGGCATAGCATGCAGAAATACAATAATTTATTTTATATTTTTTTGTTGTTCTAAAAAATAGCGTTTCTCCCTTCAAATCATGTTATTTTAACTTTAAAACCACGAAGAAATAAATATTTGCAAACAAGGCTCAATTATTCACTTTTTGATAAGCGGTAATTGACCTAGGTATATAATCGGGCGTTCCCCTTTATAGTTTCTATTATTAATGTTACTATATTTTACACATAAACAGCGGTTTATGATAAACACATTTTTATCATGATCGTAAGAATTTTTCAGCAGAAATAATAAACCTTACCTACCCAGAACAAAGGTATTACCATAATTTTTAGTTAATAACTATACCTAGTTTGCATATGAGTTTAGATTAATTTGAAATAAAAATGATTATCCTATCTCAGACGTCAAAGGACCAAAAATTATTATCACATCACATTGATAGTTTTAAGTCCAGTGAACAGAAACACGATAATTGTATTTCTTGTAGATTTCACATTATATATTTAGTAAACAAAAACAATAATATAAAATATAAATCTAACCTAGGTTAGGTACCTAAATGACAATACTTTATTATTATCCATCCAAAAAGAATTCGCTGCACGTAAGCCTCTCCTGACAGTAATTCCGAACATTTCCGATCACTAGAAAAGTGGGACATTTGCACATTGTACAATATGAACAGTGTACCAAATGAAGCCATCTCGCTTTTTCTTTTAACTTATGATGGGGTGTTGTGACTTTTGAGTGTGATTGACGTCCAAAGTGACGTCTGACGTCCGTAATTCAATAACAAAACAATAGAAACGTCAACGTCAGTCGAAATGAGGTTATGTTGTCAAATTAAAAGTGGTCTTAGACAAGGAAACTCTTCCCTAATCTAAGGAAGTGGTCATTAGAAAATAATTCTTAGACCTAGCCTAGACTTAGAGATCAGTGACTTAGCCATATATACTTAGCACCGCACCTAATGAGGAATTGAGGCTTCAGTTTACCGATGTCTTTGCGGTGTAGCCATATATTTAAATATATGGGTGTAACGAATTGTCCGGTGGTTCAGTGGTTAGATCAATGAAATATAAATTTATATTTCATTGGGTTAGATGCTGGGCCTGTGATACAGCGGCCTATGGTTCAATTCCTGTTGGTTAAAAAAAATAGGGTTATGATTGGAAAAAGTATTTTTTTCTTTATTTTGGGCATCCCTTGGGTTAGTTTTGGTTAGTTCCTGTTCTTTAAGCCCCCGTAGCGAGCGGAGGGTCAGGCGTGAAGTGAAATAATACATTACATTGGCTTCATTAGGTGTCGTGCTATGTCTAGCTCTATGTGAAAATGGCTGTTGGCTATGTTCGTGAAAGTGACCATTTGATACGAAAACGAAATTCGTAGGCGTTTCTACGATAATTTTTAGTTAAATTTTTTGTCAGTTACTGATTCTGTTGTTTGCGATTCTTCCTCGATCTGTAATCTGTATGGATTGGGTCGATTGGGATTGCTGAGTTTCCGAACAGGCTTTTAAATTATTTACTAAAAATGTTACCAATATGAAAATAAATTCTGTTTAAGAAATAATAGGCACAAAATTGACTTAAAAAATCAATAAATAAATAACAAAATACCATATTAGGTATTCACATTAAACTTCAGACATCGTACATAGGAGAAAAATAACGCAAACGAAACTAAATTATTATAAACTAAAAACCAATATGGAAACTGTCAAATTGGTCTGATAAATTCGTCACGAATATCGGAAATCTTGGATTGGACTCAAGTTTTCCGCGTCCCACATTTTAAATTTTACAAATTCGTTGAATCTTGAATTATGCATCTGTCAACTCTCTCTCCAATTAATCTGATCAATGGTCAATGGCGTTTAAAGTTCGTGATTCGGTGCTATATGAACTCACCTTTAGCATGATTATTAGATTAGCGCTAAATAAGTGCGTTTTACATCAAGCTACCTAGCGTCAATCTAGCGGCTGAATTTGGATACTTGTATCGGTATCGTTAACGCTTACAAGCGACACCATAGTCGCTTTCCAGCTAAGAGTTTTGAGCACGCAACCGAGCCCCGGCGCGCGCAAATGCTCGACGCACGTATTCCAGCTGTTACCGCGTTTGACACACAGGTTGGTTTCCCCTTGCCCCTGAAGATCCTACCGGATATTTCGTACTTGAAGCACAAAAACGTTTAAGAGGTTATGTAGTTTTGTTTGGTTTAGTAGTTTTGTTATTATTATTATAAAGATTAAATAGATAACAAATCTGCAATGGAATAACATATATTTAACTAACATTTAAGCCGATTGATCTCTTCTATCTTACTAATTACCTACCAACTTGTTTCTTAATCCACCTCCTCAAATTTGGAATAGCTAGATTCATTTTTAAGTTTTTAACATGCTCACAACAATTTCATTTAATTGAAACGATTGAAAACATGCGCACAAAACACAGAAAAGCTAAAGAAAGTCAAAATAGATTAAATTATTAAATAGAGGCATATATAGAGAGCACATAAACAATAACAAAAACGCCTCAAGTAAAGGCGGCGCGTGCCGCGTGTAGTTCCAGTTCCAGCTCCACCGTTGTGCTAGAAGCGCTCGTGTTTCAAGCGCAGCGCTTAAAGCCCAAACATTTGTTCAGCTGGAAAGCGACTCATAATATGCTAATAATTAAGTGCAGTCACAATATATATTAATCTGTGGTGCCGCTGACCTTAGCCAATTTATGTATTAAACCTGCACGCAGTGTTACCTCAGACGACTTTACCGATGTACTTACGAATTTCCGGAAAATGTACTAAATTGTACTAAACAGTTTTTTTAACAAGCGTCTAGCCATAGGGGTCAAATTTTCGATGCGATACCGTGCATGCGCAATGGCGATACAAGAATACGTATTATTATGGCTTTGCATGGCCCTTTGCTCGCTACGGGGGCGCAATGAACAAGAACTAACCAAAACTAACCCAAAATTAAGAAAAAAACGTAAATTAATAAAAAAACAAACATAACCTTAAAAAAGGTAAACAAAACATCTGTCGCGACCGATGGGAATCGAACCCGCAGCGCAGAAATAACAGGCAAACACTCTGCCTACTACACCACCGAGGCATTGAAGGAGTTTCGCTAGAACGTAAAGACTGGATAATTCCGATATTTCGGCCATATTACGCATGCACGGTATCGCATCGAAAATTTTACCCCTATGGCTATACGCTTTTGTTTTTTATCGCCAATTAAAAGCTGTAAGCTCGCTTTCGTTTGGCAAAGTGTATTTTGTAGGTTAATTAATTGTATAGAAATTAAACTTACAGGTTCTTTATAATTACGAATACATATATTTTTGATAAATAAACGCCAACTGCTAACTAACAGCAACAGCTAAGCTAAGTGAAAATAAAATATGTTTAAAGCAGACGTTCGGGGTTTTCTGAAAAGCGTCTAGCGATAGGGGATAAATTTTTGATGCGATACCGCGCATGCGTAATATGGCCGAAATATCGGAATATCCATGTCTTATCCATGTGGTGTAATAGGCAGAGTGTTTGTCTGAAATTTCTGCGGTGCGGGTTCGATTCCCGTCGGTCGTGACCTTAGACGTTGGAATTTTTTCCATCGTCTAAGGTCGTGACAGATGTTTTGTTTAGGTACCTTTTTTAAGGTTATATTTGTTTTTTATTAACTTACTTTTTTTCTTAATTTTGGGTTAGTTTGAGTTAGCCTTGGGTTAGTTCTTGTTGATTGCGCCCCCGTAGAGAGCGAAGGGCCATGTAAAGCCATAATAATACCTATTATTCTTGTTTCGACATTGCGCATGCACGGTATCGCATCGAAAATTTTCCCTATTACTAGACGCTTGCGAATTTTGCGACCGGCAGGGAATTACCAGCGATCCGTGTGACGGAGGCAGAAGAGTTTAAAGTTAAAGGTTCCTGTAAAGATTCCTATTGCTTCTTCATTCAAACAAGGCCAGCGTAACTTTCAGCGGTTATCTATACTAGATGGTCATTGGTCCTGCTGCATGAAATAAATTCAATTTTTGAGCGTTCGTGTGAAATGTACTAAATTTGACCAATTTCCCTATAAAATGTACTATTGTACTTACACGTAAAAAATGTACTAAATTTAGTACAAATGTACTAAAACGGTAACGCTGCCTGCACGGCCAGTTCCGATCATTATTGCGGTTGTCCTTTCCAGTAGCACCTTCCGACAGCGGTCTGATTTAAACTTTTCTGTTCAGTCCCACGACGTGACCCGACGTGTAGCCGAATCAGGGGAATTACCCTTGTCTTTAACTAGCGGATAAAGACAGCTTCCAAAATACATTCCCAACTTGTCGGAAAGCATCGGGTGTTTTCATTAGATTGCGTCCCTATTTACCTATGTCTTTACGGTGCAATCGTATGCAAGTGCTCTGGTGGTTCATTGGTTGAGATGCTAGGCTTCTGGTTTGGCGGTACGGATTCGATTTCCGATGTTTTTTTTTATTTTCTTGAGGTCATATTTGTAATAATTTGTTTTCTTAATTTTGGGCATGCCTTGAGTTAGTTTTGGTTAATTTTTGTTCGTTGCGCACCTGTAGCGAGCGAAGCCAGCGGAGGGCTATGCATGAAGTGTAATATTACACATTCTAATGCAAACATTAAACAACGGAAGTGAGGCGGATTCTGTGACGGGAATATTTTGCAGGCTGTCTGTAACCGTTAGTATATCTTTACAGTAGACGTTGCCCGAACCACATCCCAGTACTTCAGATCTGCGCGCGCATAACATTGTTGATAAACACCATATCTTTATGGTCCAGCGAATTACTTCCCATTGGTCTCGTAGTTTAGTGGTTGGATGCTGTGTTTGTGATTCGATTCCCGCTTCTTTTTTTTAAATTAGAGTTAGTTTGGATTACAAATCTAAATTCATGTGCTTGTCAACAAATGTGATGCGCGCGCATCTCTCCAGTCCTGTGATGTGGTCCGGGCAACGGTAAGTTGTCTTTACGCTCCACTGAACGTTACACATCAACGGTCTGGTAGCTCAGGGGTCAGATACTGAGTTTGTGATACGACGGTTCAGGTTCGATTCCCGTCAGTGCCAAGCAATGGTTTTAGTTTTTTTTAAGGTTGTGTTTGTTTCTTTTTTAAATTTGTGTTAGCTTGGGCTAGTTTTGTTTGGTTGCGCAAAGGGCTTTTAGTTTTCGATCAATTGCTTTCAGTACGCCTGGTGGTGCAGTGGTTAGATGCTGTGCTTGTGATATGGCGGCTCGGGTTCGATTCCCGTCAGTGGCGAGAGGTGTTTTTTACTTTTTTTTTTAAGGTTGTTTGTTTATTTTTTTAAATTTGGGTTAGGTTTGACTGGTTGCGCCCCGGAGCGTGCGAAGCGAACGGAGGGCCATGCGTGAAGTGAAATAATAGTCAACGTTTCATAGGAATCATATGATACACATGCGCGAGCTTCGCTGCTTCGCAATCGATATCCATTTATCGCTAAACAACTTAGACTCGGTCCTTTAGACCAATTGATACAATGCTTTATTCATGGACGGGACGGAGGCAAGATTTGCCTAGCAGTGTCACCGTGTCACCGTATATAATTATCTCCCTCTACCTTTACCAACATTATATCTCCTGCTCTACTTTAAGTACAGAGCGACTAAAGAAGTTTCACTTCAGAAACTATAGCCGTATTCGATTGAGACTGGAGATCAATTCAAAATGAACTGAAACTGAACTGATATTTCAGTTCAGTGAGCCAAGGTCAAATGAAATTATGAAAATAATTAAAAAATAAAGCCGATTGACAATTGACATTTTAATGCCATCTTTTACCTGAACCACAAGAATGTTGTTATTTATTCTTGTGCCTGAACTATTGAACCGAACTAAGTGATCCCGGTCCATTTTCGGTTCACTTACAGGTGAGCTGAATCACTTTTTAGGTAGTGGAGGCCAATATATATAAATTTTTCTATGGTAGAGGCACAATAAGTTGTTATTATTCTTGTGGTGGCGGCAAAGTGATATTTTTGCAATCGAACACGAATCAGTTCAATAAAGTTCAGTTAGATCGATCTAAATCGATCCAAAGTAGTGAATCGAATACGGCTTACAACGTTTGCTTTTTAGGAAAAGTACAGCAATATGGGAAGTTGTTACAACGTCATTGATTTATAACACTATATAAAATTCAATACAGTGTGGAAAAAAAGTATGGACTACCCCTAATAATTAGGTTGTCTTTAGGTTTTATGAGAAACGCTCGAACACGTCAATTTGGTTTTTCAGTTTCCTACATTCTGACAAAATTCATTTGTTTTTTTATTGACATCTGTCAAAAATATGACGTCATCGATATTTTTTTTAAATGGCAATATATGGCATGTGATACATCATTCGAAAGGTCCTTTCTCACTCAGTATGTTCCTAGATTTTTGGGCGATTCTGTCACGCCGTTTCAAAATGGCGACCGTTCAATAGTAAAAATTATCTTAAGTTAAAGGGAAACTCTTTCTTTATTTCATTAGAAAAAAAAAGCAAACTATTGAGCATGGTTTTATTGATACTTACACTAAAACAGCGAGCAGTAATAAATAAAACAAAACAAGAACATAACAAAGAAGAACAATCATAATTTAGAGAAATAATAATAAAATAAAAAAGATTTGCTAAGAATAAAACACTAAATGGAAAAAGCTTATTTCAGTAAATGCTGAAGGTGATGTCCGCTGACTACTTGACAGTGCCCAAGTCTAGAAACATATGCTTCTTGTACACTTTGTAATATTTCTAGTGAAATATATCGTATTACCATTCTTATGTGGCACTTTAGATCATCAATATTTCTTGGTCTATTTAAAACAAAACCTTAGATTTCAAATAACCCCACGAAAAAAAGTCCAAAGGGGTCATATCAGGTGACCTGGGTGGCCATTCAACGTGTCCCCGTCCTCCAATCCATTTTCCTGGAAACATTAAATCGAGATATTTCCGAACTTCTCTTGCATAGTTTGTTGTGGCCAAATGTTTGGACTGGGCAAATCAGGATTATTGTGGTCAAGATAAAGAGTGACTAAAGCTGGCAACAGATCAAACTGCAAAGAATTGATGTAAGCTTCACCAGTAAGATTTCCTTCAAATAAAATTGGTCCTAACACTTTACCTTTCAATATGCCTGCCCATACATTAAGTTTCTCCAGGTGATTGCTTATGAGCTTCTTGAATCCATCGTGGATTTTCTTTGGACCAATATCGACAATTTTGCCTTTGACAGTACGGTTAAGGTAAAAAGTTGCTTCATCTGAAAATAAAATATTTGCGGCAAAGTTTTCATCTTGATGAAAAATCGGTTGCATGATTTCGCAGAATTGCAGTCTTCGGTCGAAATCATCCTCATTTAATTCGTGTACCTGGCAGACTTTGTAACGGTGGTATTTTTCTTTATGCCAAATTGTTTGCACAGATTTGTGACTTATTCCCATATCAAGTGCTATTTGCAGACTGGCACTATGCGGATTTTTTTCAACAGCCAATAGGACGTCAAGCTGAATATTTTCATGTACCTTCGGCTTTCCACTTTTAGGTAAATTTTTAACATGGCCATGTTTCTCGTATTTTCTTTAAAATCTTGCAAACGGTGGATTGCGAAATCAGCCTTCGGTCTGGCTGAATTTGATTAAAAAGTTCACGTACCTCGTTAGTAGATCTGCGACGATCTCCGTAACCAATCATCATAAGAGTTTCAATACGGTCTTTTTCACTGAGCGACATTTTTTGTTTATAAAAAGAAAAAAAAATTAATACAAGGCAATGATAGTAAAAACGTACTAATGTTAGCACATGATACATTCTTAGGACTTTCTTAGTGTGATTGACAATTGATTAATAGTTTTTTTTTACAAATAAGAGATTTCTTTTTACTGGAAGTTAACTTAGGATAATTTTTACTTTTGAACGGTCGCCATTTTGAAACGGCGTTACAAAATCACTCAAAAATCTAGGAACATAGTGAGTGAGAAAAGACCTTTCAAATGATGTATCACATGTCATATATTGCCATTTAAAAATAAAGTCGATGACGTCATATTTTTGACAGATGTCAATAAAAAAACAAATGAATTCAGTCAGAATGTGGGTTACTGAAAAACTAAATTGACGTGTTCGAGCGTTTCTCATAAAACTTAAAGATAGCGTAATTATTAAGGGTAGTCCATACTTTTTTTCCACACTGTATAATAAGTTCAGACTTAGGTTAGTTAGAGGCTGTTATTAATGTAAATTGACATTTGAAACTGCTCGTTCGTGTCAAAATCATTTTTTTTGTGTTTATTTTTCTGCTTAAGGTTTATGTTTGATTACTTTGCGCGTCGCCACTGTTTGAATTTATGACAATTTATTAATAGTAAGAATTAAAAATTAATCAGAAATATGGCTCAAAATAATCAAATATTGGCCAAGCTTGTTGGGGTGGTTCTAAACCATGAATGAAGCCTGCACATAATTATGCAAATATTTAATTTATTAATATGAAATATTGCCTTCTGGGTTCATGTAAGTAATGATTTAGTAGAAGGCCGAGAGTGTAATCTTGAAATAAAAAAATAACGTCTTCGTACAGCAGCATTTATGGGAGGGCAGCTCTTGAAGAAGCTATAACATGAGAAAATCAAACGAAAACGACTTAATTAATCATAAATAATTAGCACCAACCACAATTCTAATTCGAAAAGTAGAAGAGTGATCTACCGTTTACTTCAAGTTTCAACTGGTTCGTTTTTACATGAAGAAAGCTTGACAAGAAATTATCGTGTGTGTGAGAAATTTTTGGCAGAATTGTGCTGGTGGGTGATATTAATAGACGTTTCTCGTATGCATTTATACATTCCCTAAATGTATATGGCACCTCGGTGTTGTTATTGGTCAAACCATTGTCTTTATTATATAAACAATGGTCAGACCATTCAAAATTTGAACTTTTATCCAATCAACGCGCGGGTGCCATAATCGTGCACGGAATGTAATTCGGTGCCATATTCAGTTACGGAATGTAATAAATACTTTTGCAGTATAAATATATTCCGAAGGCTTCAAAGAGTATGGTAGAAGTTCGGAAAGGATAAGAGGTGTCTTTTAAAGACAAGCGTCTTCAAACATGCGTTTGTAGTTAGTACTGTTAACTTCACGTATGGCCCTTCGCTCGCTTCGCTCGCTCCGGAGTGCATTCAAACAAAACTAACCCAAACTAACAAAAACTAACCCAAACTAACCAAAACTCACCCAAACTAGCCAAAACTAACCCAAACTACTCCAAATTTAAAAAAAGTAACAAACATAACCTTAAAAAAATTAAAAAAACGCTTGCCACTGACGGGAATCGAACTCGGAGGCAAACCGAAGTATCGTATCAGCAGCACAGCATCTAACTACTGCCGCCACCAGGCTTGCTAAATATGATCCAGTGAATCGCAAAGACATGCTGCTCAATAAACTGTTATTACATTCCGTAAGTGCATATGGCACCGACTTACATTTCGTACACGCATATGGCACTCGAAGTTTGATTGGTTGAAATTTTAAATCCAACCAATGGGATAGTGCTACGGGCCGTATACATTTACGGAATGTATAAATGCTTCCCGTATCGCATCCGATGGCTTCAGAGTTGCGCGCGCACGACATTGTTGATAAACACCATATCTTTATGGCCTAGCGAATTGCTGTCAACGGTTCGCAGCTCAGTGGTTGGATGCTGCGGATTGCTGCGTCTGCGATACGGCAGCCCGGGATTGATTTCAGTGGCAAGACATGTTTTTTTTTTAATTTTTAATATTATGTGTAAAAATTTTTTCTTTATTTTGGGCATGCCTTGAGATAATTTTGGTTAGTTCCTGTTGGTCGCGCTCGCGAGCAAAATGGCCGGAGGGCCATGCGTGAAGTGTAATATTAATATTAGACAGTTTTGTCAACAATGTGATGAGCGCGTAACCTTGAAGCCCGCTGAAGCGGTAGCGCCAACGATAAGTGGTGGTATTTACCGAGCAGATATAGGGATTGATAACACAAAAGTTGCCCGTAGCACATCAGAGGGCTTCAGAGTTGCGAGCATCACATTGTTGGCAAAAATGTTTTATATTACACTTCACTTGACTTCACGCATGGCCCTCCGCTACGGGGGCGCAACCAACAGAAACTAACCCAAGGCATGCCCAAAATGCCCACATAATATTAAAAAAAAAACAAGTTTTTTCACTGGAATCGAACCTAGACCGCTGCATCGCAGAGTCGGCATCCAACCACTGAACTATAGCCCAGACAGCATTTCGGTAGACCCTAAAGATATGATGTTTGATGGTTGTCAACAATATAATGCGCGCGCACCTCTGAAGCCCTCTGATGTGGTACGGGGAACGTCTACTATTTAAAACACGGTCATAATCATAACCGGTTAACCCCTAAAAAATCCTTAAAATACCGACATCATGTACGCGAGCCAGAGGTAGAGTCTAAGAAGAAGAAGTTTCTTCTGTTGCTGATGCCAGAATTTGTGGAAGACATGTTTATATCTGCTGTCAAACTTCAAAAATATATAAGGTTATATTTGTAATGTACAAAAATTTTTAAGTCACACTGCAATGAAATGTTTTATTAAACCTTGTTTTTTGTTGCATAACAGACTCCGAAGATATAAAAAATAGTACAGGATGTCGAATAGTTTTAAAAATAACATCATAAATAGCATGGCATCCATAAAACCAGTTCAAAGTAGGTGTTAAGTTTTTTGATATTTTAAGCTTTATATCTTTTTAATATAAGACTACTCATTTCATTCCGATACTGCAGGAGTAATATGCACGTTTTATTTAAACATTATATTACAGTGGTTACACTAGCTAATATCAACATTGAATTTGTGTTTACATTTTAGGCCTGAATAATATTAAAATCAAGAACTCTGAAAGCCTGCCTAGCAGTTCTGCGAAACCAATTCATATTCGAAGACTAGAACAAGCATTAAATGTACATCCCTTTCTAAGTACTTTTCACAGTGAAGAACAGAGCAGTGGTAGTGACAGTAGCGATGATAATAATTATTCTGAACCTATAGAGAATCTTCTTAAAGAAGAACCACACTCAGCAAAAGACTACTACAATTTTGAAAGTGTCTCCTCCAGTCGGAAATGGTTAGCTAATGTTCTCTCTGAAAACATTGACACTGGGCCTGAAGATGCTCCTTACAAATGTTTATTAAAGATACATGCCTATCAGAAGAAATTAAGAAAGAACAAAGTGGTAAGTGATAAGTTAGCATTAGAATTTGGCTATTAAAAATATACAATATTATTTTTGTAAGTAGATATATAGGTATAATCTAATCAATTATTATATTAAATGAATTAATTAGTTTATTACAATGAATCAATATGAACTTGGTAAATATTATATAAGTACTTATATGTTTAGAAAACACTTTTATTCCAAATGTAGGCTTGTCTTTCAAGTTTTCTGTTACACTAGATTGGAATATTGAACTGTGAATTTGTTTTATCCAGAAAAACTATATGTTCTGCAAAGGTTATATTACTATATGTTACTTCTGTGTAAATCTGCTAGAACTTAAAATACATAGCAACTATTTTTCTTAGAATTTTGATCAATCAATGTTTTACGGAGCTGGTCTTATAAGTGCAGTCGATTACTATCCTGAGATAGAAAAGGAAATACCTTTGGCAATGAGAAAAACTAAGGTATCTCCTCTTAAAGAAGAAGCTAAATCTCCACTTTATGACCCAGATATTTTGGATGATATATCAGCAGTAAGTAGCACACTTGATATTTTTTTTTTAATTTGGTTGTTATGAAATATAAGTAATTAACCATTCAAGTTTATCAGTGTTCTAAAATTAATGTAAATTGTGGTTAATTTTTTTAAATACGTATATATTATACATAACAATAACAATAATTATACTACTAAAGCATCTGTATCTACAATCGTGCCCAAAAAGAACTAGAAATTTTATTCAACATCACCTAAGCTATAAGGCATAAAAAATTATTGAAAGTTCTGAGTACCTATATAGGATATGATTGTTGCCGGTTGCAGATTCCTACCATGAAAATGAAAATATAGAGCAGCTGTGAACAAGATTTGTAATAGTTTTTGTTGCATACTACCTTTTTAGAAAAACACACTATGTAATGGATGATTGTGTTATTATTTGTAACAAAATTTATATTGAAAAAAAATAATATTGAATTCAAGAAGTTGAAAATAATAATTATTATAAACAGTTTTTTTTAAATATTTGGTCATAGCACCACTGTTATCAATTATGTCTTGCAATCATTGCAGCATACTTAAAATTACACTTTCAGTGTACAGGGTGGCCTCAGAATCTCAGAATTTACGCGGTGTAGCAAAAAAATTTAATACAAAAGTTGTTTGGATTTACTTAAATTTTCAGAATATTATGTTTTTATATATACAGAGTGTTCGTATTTTCGTGGGCAAGTATCAACTTCCGTATTTTAAATAGAACACCCTGTATATTAAAGCATTTTTGAATTCCTCAGAAAATTATAGATATATTTTATATATAATATCCTATACCTAAGTCTAACCGTATTTGACATAGTTTGAATTTTGTCAAAAATGACGTTTGTAGGTCTAAATATAACTATCAATTTCGCCTATTGCAATCCTTTATTATTTAATTGGAGTTGGTTTCCTTGTAGAAGGTCTGCGTTGACATTTTTATAATAAATAAATACAGGATGACCAAAAATTAACATTAAAAATTTAAATTAAAAAATCGTTAAAAGTCATTTTTTCAAATGGAAACCCCCTATTTTT
>JAEQML010057248.1:0-32488 GCA_016904865.1 Pissodes strobi
TAAATTTAATGACACAATTTGGAGCTCGGAAATTATTCATGTTGAAGGTGATTAAATAGTCAACAACATATTATGATTAAGTATTTAGACTCTGTACAAAAGCGTGAGAGTTAAGCTGAATTTGACACGTGAAAAGTACAATACAAAAGTATTGTACTTTGAATTAGGTTGTATCACGAGATGATTGCTGTATCCTAAATTTTAGATTTTATGGTTAAGTACTTCTTTGTCGAGGACTTGTCTAAAAAGCTGTCTAAGCTGTCTAATGAGTTGTTTAAGCTGTCTAAAAACCTGTTTGGTGCCACGCATGGCGTAGCCCACGTGGGTGATTTTTGCTACTGCGCATCTCCACCGCGACGATGGTTAGTGAAATGACCATATACCCCTACTAAGGCCCATAGGCTGCATCCTAGATGGCATATGCTTAAACCCCTTGAAAAATTCCAAAAAAAATTACCAACATGTCCTAAGCACTGCTCAGCAGTAGGTCTATATTTAATGAAAAAACTGAAAAAATTCTGCCGAACTGAAACTAATATCCATCGATATCACATTCAGAAGCAATAATTACTCGGCTCATCCCCATAAATCATATATTAGGCTATGCACATCGAATAAACAATAACTAGTGACGCTCATTTCATCAGTCAGGATTTGAAATTTTTAAATAGGAAAGCAGCTTTGTTCATGATTGCAGATTAATTTATCTGTCACATATTTTACGAACGTTACTGCAAACGTCGGCTTAAAATGGCATGTAATTAATAATGCTGCAGCATGCAGGAGGAAAGCTCTAACTTTGGTTAGTTTCTAAATTAATTCCAATTGATTTGCTTTTTCGAGAAGGAGCAAATGATTATAGTTTTAGTTTACTTTATATTTAAATGGTCCTAGGTACTTACTTCAGCAATTCTTAAAATAATTAGAAGGATAATATTTTTTTTTGGCTAAAAAATTCTTATTTAAATCACTCTACACATCATTATATCCATTTAATAAAGTAACATTGGTTTATGTTGTTTAGGTACACTTATGTTCGTTTATATATTTTATATCCTAATAATACATCAAAGTGAACACATTTTTAGTAAATTATATTTTTATATAATACAGGTGTTAAGCGCATACAGGTGTTAGGTCATCTAGGTGCTTTATTTAGTGATTATTGTGTAAATGAGTTTGTATTACCTAAATAATGTAACATTTTGTTGAATTATTTGAAATAAATGAAACTTGAAACTTGAAACTTTGAATTATTTTACTTTATTAAAAATTTACAAGGAATATTTTTTTGACATTTTATATATATTTTACGTGATGCGTTACTCGAACCGGTAGGCAGGCAGCACCGAAGAAATGCAGCTTCCCACGCTTCGCCTGTTCAAGGCAAATGCCAAAACGATAATTGACATGATTCTCGAAATGTCACAGTCATGAAAAACAATCAATTAAGGTAAAGTTAATTATACTTAAGTAACATATTGAGGAATTGTATTCATTCCTTCATGACATATTTATTATAAGCTTTATGGTTCTGGCTGAGGAATATGGACTAGCAGAAATAGCCCAGGCAGAAGAAATTTGAAACTTAAAAAGTATTCAAAGCACCGAAACTTAAGCTTTATAGTATGGGAATGTAAGTTATGTGCTGTTTTTTTAATCAGCAAAAGTACTTGCCTAAATGAATGTAAATAAATACGGGATCGTAAAATGCGTGCCCTTATTTTTTCAGGAGAAGGGAGGCCTTTTTGCCTCAAGTAAAACAACAAGTAGGTGATTGTAAAATATGTGCTTTTATTTTTTTGCGGAAAAGGGAGGCTTTTTTGCCTCAAGTAATACAAAAATGCGAGCGAGTCTGCTAGTTCTTGAGGCACTGATGTATAAACATATTCTATATCGACATGCAAAATATTTCAGCAGCCCTCGTAAAATCACTGCGCATGGTTATGATGTCACAGCCGTTTACACATTTACGTCCCCATGCACATGCACATTTCCGTCCCATTTGCCGAGATTACCCTCATACCGCCGTGTAAGATGTTTACACATCAAAAATTTAAGAAACGTAAACAACGAATAGGGGATTGTAAAATATGTGCATTTATTTTTTTAGGAAAAAACAGGCTTATTTGCCTCAAGTAATACAAAAATTTAGGAAACCGAGACAACAAGTACGGGATTGTAAAATATGTGCCTTTATTTTGTTTTTAGAAAAAGGAAGGAGGGAGGCTTATTTGCCTCAAGTAATGCAAGAATTAAGAAATGGAAACAACAAGTAGGGGTTTGTAGAATATGTGCTTTTATTTCCTTTAGGAAAAAGGGAGGCTTATTTGCCTCAAGTAATACAAACATTTAAGGAACGTAAACAACAGGTAGGGGATTGTAAAATATGAGCTTTTATTTTGTTTCTAGGAAAACGGAGGAGGGAATCTTATTTTCCTCAAGTAATGCAAAAATTTAAGAAAAGGAAACAACAAGTAGGGTATTGTAAAACAAGTGCTTTTATTTTGTTTTTAGGAAAAGGGAGGCTTATTTACCTCAAATAATTCAAAAATTTAAGAAACGTAAACAAGTAGGGGATTGTAAAATATGTGCTTTTATTTTTTTCAGGAAAGGGAAAATATGTGCTTTTATATTGTTTTTAGGAAAAGGAAGGCTTATTTACCTCAAGTAATTAAAAAATTTAAGAAACGTAAGCAACAAGTAGGGAATTTTAAAATATGTGCTTTTATTTTGTTTTTAGGAAAACGGAGGAGGGACTCTTGTTTGCCTCAAGTAATACAAAAATTTAAGAAACGTAAACGACAAGTAGGGGAATGTAAAATACGTGCTTTTATATGGTTTTTAGGAAAAGGGAAGCTTATTTACCTCAAGTAATTAAAAAAATTAAGAAACGTAAACAACAAGTGGGGGATTTTAAAATATGTGCTTTTATTTTGTTTTTAGGAAAACGGAGGAGGGACTCTTGTTTGCCTCAAGTAATACAAAAATTTAAGAAACGTAAACGACAAGTAAGGGCATGTAAAATACGTGCATTTATTTTGTTTTTAGGAAAAGGGAGGCTTATTTGCATCAAGTAATACAACTATTTAAAAAACTGAAACAACAAGTAGGAGATTATACAATATGTGCTTTTATTTTTTTTTAGGAAAAGGGAGGCTTATTTGCCTCAAGTAATACAAAATTTTAAGAAACGGAAACAACAAGTAGGGGAGGAAAAGGGAGGCTTATTTACCTCAAGTAATTCAAAAATTTAAGAAACGTAAACAACAAGTAGGGGATTGTAAAATATGTGCTTTTATATTGTTTAGGAAAAAGGAGGCTTATTTGCCTCTAGTTATACAAAATTTTAAGAAACGGAAACAGCAAGTAGGGGATTGTAAATATGTGCTTTTATTTTGTTTTTAGGAAAAGGAAGGCTTACTTACCTCAAATAAATCAAAAATTTAAGAAACGTAAACAAGTAGGGGATTGTAAAATATGTGCTTTTATTTTTTTCAGGAAAGAGAAAATATGTGCTTTTATATTGTTTTTAAGAAAAGTGAGGCTTATTTGCTTCAAGTAATACAAAAAATTAAGAAACGTATACAACAATATATGCTTTTATTTTTGGAAAAGGGAGGCCTTTATTCTCCAGGTAAGGGGGTACCTACTACAAGAAATAAAGGAATGTAAAAACAAGTATGGTCGACGTAAGTTACGTGCCCTTACTTTTTTCAAGAAAAGGGCACTGATGTATAAACATATTCTATATCGACATGCAAAATATTTCAGCAGCCCTCGTAAAATCGCTGCGCATGGTTATGATGTCACAGCCGTTTACACATTTCCGTCCCCATCCACATGCATATTTCCGTCCCATTTGCCGAGATTTACCCTCATACCGCCGCGTAACATGTTCACACATCAAAAATTTAAGAAACGTAAACAACAAATAGGGGATTGTAAAATATGTGCATTTATTTTTTTAGGAAAAAAGAGGCTTATTTGCCTCAAGTAATACAAAAATTTAGGAAACTGAAACAACAAGTAGGAGATGGTAAAATATGTGCTTTTATTTTGTTTTTAGAAAAAGGGAGGAAGGAGGCTTATTTGCCTCAAGTAAAGCAAGAATTAAGAAACGGAAACAACAAGTAGGGGATTGTAGAAAAGGAAAAGGGAGGCATATTTGCCTCAAGTAATACAAAAATTTAAGGAACGTAAACAACAGGTAGGGGATTGTAAAATATGAGCTTTTATTTTGTTTCTAGGAAAACGGACGAGGGAATCTTATTTTCCTCAAGTAATGCAAAAATTTAAGAAACGGAAACAAGTAGGGGATTTTAAAATATGTGCTTTTATTTTGCTTTTAGGAAAAAAGAGGCTTATTTGCCTCAAATAATTCAAAAATTTAAGGAAAGGAATTAACAAGTCGGGGATTGTCAAATAAGTGCTTTTATTTTGTTTTTAGGAAAAGGAGGCTTATTTATCTCAAGTAATTCAAAAATTTAAGAAACTTAAACAACAAGTAGGGGATTGTAAAATATGTGCTTTTATTTTTTTAGGAAGAGAAAGGCTTATTTGCCTCTAGTTATACAAAATTTTAAGAAACGGAAATAACAAGTAGGGGATTGTAAATATGTGCTTTTATTTTGTTTTTAGGAAAAGGGAGGCTTATTTACCTCAAATAATTCAAAAATTTAAGAAACGTAAACAACAAGTAGGGGATTGTAAAATATGTGCTTTTATTTTTTTCAGGAAAGGGAAGGCTTATTTGCCTCAAGTAATTTAAAATTTAAGAAAATTATATTGTTTTTATGAAAAGGAAAGCTTATTTACCTCAAGTACTTAAAACATTTAAGAAACGTAAACAACAAGTAGGGGATTGTAAAATATGTGCTTTTATTTTTTTTAGAAAAAGGAAGGCTTATTTACCTCATGTAATACAAAAATTTAGGAAACGTAAACAACAACTAGGGGATTGCAAAATATGTGCTTTTATTTTTTTTTCGAAAAAGGAAGGCTTATTTACCTCATGTAATACAAAAATTTAGGAAACGTAAACAACAAGTAGCGAATTGTAAAATATGTGCTTTTATTTTTTTTAGTAAAAGGAAGGCTTATTTACCTCAAGTAATACAAAAATTTAGGAAACGTAAACAACAAGTAGGGGATTTTAAAATATGTGTTTTTATTTTGTTTTGTGTTTGTAAATATGTGCTTTTATTTTGTTTTTAGGAAAAGGGAGGCTTATTTACCTCAAGTAATTCAAAAATTTAAGAAACTTAAACAACAAGTAGGGGATTGTAAAATATGTGCTTTTATTTTTTTTAGGAAAGGGAAAGGTTATTTGCCTCAAGTAATTTAAAATTTAAGAAAAGGAAACAACAAGTAGGGGATTGTAAAATATGTGCTTTTATATTGTTTTTAGGAAAAGGGAGGCTTATTTGCTTCAAGTAATACAAAAATTTAAGAAACGTATACAACAATATATGCTTTTTTTATCTTTGGAAAAGGGAGGCCTTTATTCTCCAGGTAAGGGGGTACGTACTACAAGAAATAAAGGAATGTATAAACAAGTATGGTCGACTTAAGTTACGTGCCGCTACTTTTTTCAAGAAAGACGAAAGCCTAACTATGAGCACCTACTACCTGGAACGAAAAAACAAGTATGGAAACTTAAGTTACGTGCCCTTACTTTTTCATTCACGAAAAGTGAAGGCCTAACTATGGGTACGTACTACAACAAGTACAAAGATGTGGAAAAAAGTATGGGAACGTAAGTCTCCTATTTTTGCTCAGTCCTTTACATTGCACTCTCTCCATCACATCTAGATTGTGGGAAATTTTCCCTTGCTATTGGTCATCTACCATCTGTCATTTGGGTCACATGTCCAGCCCTGTCCCCCCTATAATTTTCTAATGTATACAGATCTATATCACCAGTTATTCAACGAAAATGATGGTTTCTAATATGGGCCATATAAAATATGAGAGACATTTATTTACATGCATATATTATTTGCATCAATTCCTATTCGACAATTTAATGAATGCAGAGCAAATAAAGAATAAAGGCCGTTCACTAATCAACATAAGAGCCAGTAATTAAGCAACGAACCATCCCTAATTGAGTATTCGCCCAAATTAATTGCAAAAAGCAATTTTTTCTTGTTGTTGATTCCGTCTAATTAAAGGGATACTTTATTGAAACAATTTTTTCTCTTTATTTCCTTTTCCGATTAAATACCGACAAGGGAAAATCGGTGCTCTGCCGATATAAATTTTCATTGTGGAACCGAAAAATGCTGGGACCTTTTAAATACCACTAACGATGATTAACACGGCGATTGTCATTTTGAGGAAAATCTTTTGGTAAAATCAATATGTTGAAATGCGATCTGAATGCACAAAAGTGGGTAGGTAAGATAATGTTATACTAGCTAGTTCAAATAAAAGTATTATTATGTGCAGAAAAGTAGTTTAGATTGAAAATGTATATACAATTGGAGGAGGAAATAGCCTAAAGTATCCTAATGAAAATAAATTTGTATCATTTTCTTCAATAAAAGTCTCAGTTCTTTAAGGTTGCCACTTGACTTTTCTCTATTTCCTCGAGGAAATAAAGCATTGCAAGAATTATTAAATTCCATTTGCTTACGGCTGTTTTATAGTCACTTTAGCAGACAGACGTAATATTTTTGAAGCATCCTTGAACTCTATTTTATTATTCGCCGGGAACATCCCGAACAGAATTTGCTTCTCGACCATATAGACCAGCTTTACCTAATTACATCCTTTCTGGATGCGTGCAAACGATGGCGCGAATAGCGGAGGCCATACGGAAGAGAAAACGTAGCTTAGCATCGATCGTTGAAGTGGAGCCGAAATATCTATATTATTTTGCTTTATTATTAATAATAATTATTAATTTAGAGCATGTTTGAGTCAGTCGAGTTTAAATTTTAATTTATAATTCGTGGATGTGTTCAATGTAAACAAAACCGTTATTTTGAGACTCTTTTGAAAGTACAATTTACCATCAACATCTTGCGTTGGTACGATTTTTCAACTTTGAGCGCCCATAGAAAATATGAAATCGCTATAAAAACCTGATAACTTCAAGACTTATAGGGCTTTTTCTGCTCTATTGAATAGAGAAAACCGCAGTTGCCTAACGTATTTCGCTATATTTTTGAATCCCGATTTTTCAGGGTCTGCTTTTTTCGCGATTTTTTTTTTTGAAAAACTGGAATTATGTATCAACTAGACTGCTATTGATTGCCATACAATATAATGTTTAGCAAATACAAAACGAGGTGGGTAATAGATTTGCCTAAAATGATTGTTGCATTTGTAATGTCATGGTGATACTACACATATGATTTTGTTGAACTGAATTGTTCTACTGGTTCAGTTGTTGATTCATTTGAATATTTTATTATTTATTTTTGCCATACGATATAGAGTTTAGCAAATAGATTTGCCTAAAATTATTTGTTGCATTTGTAATATAATGGTGAATAGGAATAAAGAAAATGATAGTGGCAATCCCACTATACCTTAGAAGGAAAATTTGACACCAACACCTATATAAGATATAAAAATGGGTTAGTTTGGGTAGAAGTTGTAGTAGAAGGGAAACTTCTTGGCGCCAGGTCCTCCCTGGTACCGTCGGGCGCTACTCCGACCAAAACCCCCCTTTTTTCCTCCTTGTACTATTCCGGAACTGCCTTTGGGCATAACCTCGGAATAGTACTGGTCATTCAATTCTTCCTGCTCTTATTGATGCCTTTAGTCCTTTTCCTTTCTCTCCATTATCGCTTTTGCGAGATCCACAACCGCTTGCCATGCTTGAAGACTTCCACAAATCGTCTGACCTAGGTTTTCTGTTGTTAGAGTTAGACCTAATTTTCTATTTGTTTCTGTCCTAATTCTATTCCACCATTTTACTTTTCCCTTCTTAATGCAGTGTACCATATCGGCGCCGCGCATACAGTACAATTTAGTATATTACCCCCTCTATGATGTTCCTTTTTAAAGTGCGTGGCCCACCTATATTTGACATTAATCTTGCTAGTCTCGCTGTCCTTTCTTCTGCTTTTGTAGTTACTGGTTTTAGGTGTTCTGCGAATGTACCAATATCGTTTGTCAGAACCCCCAGGTATCTAACTGCTGTGGTTGGTGTTATTACTGCTTCTTTCAGCCTGAATCGGACATTTTGCCTTTTTCTTGGTCCCTTCATGATGACCACTTCTGTTTTTGTGGTGCCAGTTCTAGCTTATTGTGGGTTCATCCAGTCATCTGTACGTCTTAGCGACTCATTTGCATTGAACATGAGTTCATCCTCTTCATCGGCCCTAACTATCAAAGCCAGATCATCTGCAAAACCGACCGTCGTCGACCCCTCCATTAGCTGTAATTTTAGTACCCCATTGTAGAGGGCATTCCAAAGTATTGGGCCCAATACTGATCCCTGCGGAGCTCCCATCAGCACATCGATTTCTTCCTCTTTGCCAATCTTAATCTTTCTTTCCTTAAAGTAGGCCACTCTTTTGTTAACGAGCTAGAATGAGATATTTTCTCTTCTCAACTCGTTCACTATAATGCTCCATGTAGCGGTGTTAAATGCATTCTTTACATCTACTGTGATCAGCACAACCCATCTTTCCTTTGCATCTCTCTTTGTCAATAATACTCTTTCGATGACTTGCAACGTGGATTTCTTCTTTTGAAACCCATACTGATTTTTAGACAGACCTTCGCCTCTCACTATTTCTTCTACAAGTCTGCCTCTTATCAGGCTTTCGTAGAGTTTGCTTAATGTATTTAGTAAGCAGATTGGTCTGTATGCTATTGGGGAATTGTTGTTTCTGTATTCTGTATATTCGATTGCTTCCGACGGGATTCCATCGACATCTGCCGCCTTGCTTCGCTTCATTCTTCTTATTTCCTTTTCCATTTCTTCCTTAGTAGATGTAGGCATCTGATTTTCTTACTTGTAGTTCGTCTTTTCTGTATGGAAAAAGCCCTTCTGCTATAACTCTTTTTTGTTCTGCTCTCAACTCTACTGGCATTCTATTTGTTAGCCTTCCTGTCACTATCTTATATCCCGCTCCCCACATGTCCCCGTTCAATTTGTTGCAAAGGTCTTCCCAGCAGTTTCTTTTGGACAACCTAATGAGTCGCCTCAGTTCCGTCCTTGCCTCTCCGTACTCTTTCTTTATTTGTTCAGTTTCTTCGCCCGTACCATTTTCCCTCGTAAGTCTTCTTCTCTTTTGATTGCTTTTCTTTCGCTGTTCCCCTATTTCATTGTTCCACCAATATGGTACCCTGTTTCTTCCCGCTACTCATCTTTGTACTTGGCTGTTAATGTATGTCTCTTTTAGTAGCTTGGTCATATATTCTGGCGTATTTATAGCTTCATCTTCCGTTTTACCTAGCAGTTTCCATTCCAGGACAGTTTTAAAAACTTCCCAGTCATTAACGACTTTCGTCTTTTCTATCTTGCTATATTTTTTACTAAGTTCTTCGATTTGGAAGTATATAAGCGATGGTCACTGAGGTAGTAGTAGTAGTAGTAGTAGTAGTAGTAGTAGTAGTAGTAGTAGTAGTAGTAGTAGTAGTAGTTTTTTTCTGTTGGAGGGGAAATCCTCATTGACACCTGGCGCTTCTATGACGCCCCTTGCCAGGTAGTGCCGCACTCTTACCGGCTAAAACCCCCCCTCATGGACCAATCACGTGTGTGTATCCCCCTCGGAACTATCGTAAGTATTACTTTGAGGGGGTAGTCCTTTATAAGTTGGCTGGGGGGCTACCCTCCATTCTACACCCGGTTTCTCTGTACTCTCCTCTTTTCAGTTACTACTACCCTCCAATTTTCTTCTGATTCAAGCATATTTTGCAGCAGGTTCTTTGGTTCTAAGGAGCCCAACAGGGTTTCCATTTTCGGCCTCTGTACGTTCCATCTTGGACATTCGAAAAACGTGTGCTCCGCTGTATCCACGCCACCACAGTACATGCATTTGTCTGTTTCACTCAGTTTGAAGCGTTTAAGGTAGGCCTCAAAGTATCCATGACCGGTCAACACCTGCGTCATGAAGAAATCTACCTCACCATGCCCTTATGTTGGGTATGATCCTCTTTGTCCATCTAGCTGTTCCGTTATCATTTTCCCAGTCTCCCTGCCAGGTTGTCATCAAATGCTCATGAGCTACTTCTTTCTCAGCTTTTTCTTCTCTCTCTACTTGTGCTCTGTACTTGGCTAGAAGGCCAATTGGCGAAGTCTTTGCCAACACCAATATTGCCTTTGTTGATGCCGTCCTCTATGCGCCCGTAATTCTAATGGCCATTCTTCTCTGAACTTTGAGTAGCAAGTTTTTGTAGGTCTTTCTCTCTAGGGCTTTCTCCCAGATTGACGTTCCATATAGCATGATTGATTCCACCACGGAACATAGGATTCTTCTGCTGGACTCTCGGGGGCTGCTTATCTTCGGTATGAGCCTGCAAAAGCTGTTAAGTGCCTTGTTCGCCTTATCCGCAACTTTACGTATATGTGTTCCCATAGTCATGTTCCTATCTAGATATATTCCTAGGTACCTGATGTGTGCCTGACTTCTTACATTGTTGTCTTCCATAGTCACATTTATATGCTTGGGTTTTCTCTCCGCCACCAGCTAGTTTCAGTTTCTTTGACTTCATCCAGTTCGTTACGTCCTGTAGAGCCTGGTTTGCTACCCCTTCCGTCATTTCTACCTCCCTTATCTGCACGAGGATGCCGAGATCATCCGCGTACCCTATCATTTTAACTCCGGTCGGAGTTGGAAGTCTCAGAACACCATCATAGTAGACATTCCACAGGGTAGGTTCATTTACGGATCCCTGCGGGACTCCACACGTCACTTTCATGCCCTCGCTTTTCCCAATGATAAGCGACCTGTTTTCAAAGTAGCTGGCCATTATGTTGCTGAGTTCCGCTGAGTTCTTCCAGTATGCCCCTCTTAGTGATGTATTGAACGCGTATTCGACCTCCACTGTTATCAGCGTACAAAGCTTTCTGCGTCCTAGTGGCGCCTGCCATGTTTCATCTGCAATCTCCCTGACCCTTCTTAGGGCGCTTATTGTAGATATATTTTCTCGGAATCCATACTGCTCCTCCGTTAGGCCCCTGATTCTCTCTTTTTCCTCCTTTAACCTTTTGAGCAGCCCCAGTGTCCCAGGAGTTTTCCAGCGACATCTATTAGACAGATAGGTCGATACTTCTTATTCTGTTGGCCCGGTTTCTTTTCTTTTTTGATAGTGCTGTTTTCCACTTCTTTGGGAGTTCCCCCGCCTCCAAGATTTGGTTCATTAGGTCCAGGCATTCTTGTGCCTTGTCATTAACTACCGCCTTGATTACATTCGGTGGTATATTATCCGGACCCGAAGCCTTCTTCTCTTTCAGTTTCTCTGCTGCTTTTCTCAGCTCTTCAGGAGAGAACAAGGGTATATCTGCCGTTCTGACTGTTATCTTGTCCCACGGTCTTGTACGATGCTTCGGGAATAGGGTTTTGGCTATATTTAGTTGCACTTCGTCCGGTAGGTTTGGTGGGTGGGGTCTTATTTTGTTCATAACGATCCTATACCCCTTTCCCCAGATTTATTTGTCCACCTCTTTTATTACTTTATTTCACGCCTCTTTTTCCGCCAGTAAGGTCGCTCTTTTGAGTAATCTTCTTTTCATGTGGTACATTTTGCCGCATGCTCTTTTCCTAGTAGGAGCAGTAGTAGTAGTAGTTGAGTTGAGTAGAACTAGATGAAAATAGGTGGCAGTAGCACTTAAAATGTAAAGAACATTAGTGGCGATCCCACTATACGTGAGGGTCAAGTGGCGATCCCACTATATCTGAGGGGCAAGTGGCGATCCCACTCTGCTAAGGTAAATAGGTTAGTGGCGATCCCACTAGACCTAGATGAAAATACAAACAAAGAAATAAAGTGCAAAAATATATCCACTTCATAGTGGTAATCATGAGCAGCAATAAGGTTTACTATGTAAACAGTGACTAATTTGATAAATGTTTCAATGATTTTGAATAATAACTATCAACACTAGAGAAAAATTTAAATTTAAAAGGGGTGTAACTTTATATACGATCACTCTGTATAAAAGGGTTATATATCAGCAAGTATTCAAAACGTTATATAGAGTCTCGTATTATCTACATTATAAAGACATCCATTACATTCTAAAACTTATCATCGGCCATATTTCCTACAGGAAATTCTAAAGGAGTTTGGCCAAAAAAAAAACTTAAACGTGAACTTCTATGCTGGTGTTCGGCACTTTGATACGCAGAATCTGGTTCGCGAAAAGACTTCACACATAAATTCCTCCAAAGTACACGGCGGCGCCAGCACAGTTTCGCTAATGGAGTGGAAACTTTCTTTTAACCGCGTTTACGTTTAAGAAGTCCTTCACTTAAGTACATATCTGAAGTATATGGATCATTCCTAACTGTATAAACCTATATAGCGAAGTACGTAAATATTTGAAAGAAGACGTTTTTCTTTTAGCCGTTTTAGTTTCGAGATATAAGAGCGAAATGATAACGATACAATATCGGTTCTTTTATTCATTATTTTTCTACCTGTTTCTGTTTTGAAAAATTTGAATTATAGCCAGGTTCAAATGGGGTTTGTCAAAAAATCGCATCGAATTACATAGGTGTTAAAGAGCCAAGCAAGAACTGAATACTAGCAATCTAGAAATAACAACTAATTTATTTTTTTGATTAATAAAGTAAGTATACAAGGTGTCCATTTAGGGTGAAATTCTTTGATACCTCGTCAGCTGTAAGATTCTTAAAAAACCATTCGTCACACGCTTAAAAAGTTTTTTGAACCATGGGTTGCTTCACAAAGGAGGCGAAACATACTGTAGTATAACCAACCTGGGTCTGTTCAACATAGTTGAATGAGATAAGTTGTGCTTTGTCTTTATTTTGTCAATGATCTTCAAAATAGATTAAAGAGAAAATCCATCCCTAAGTTGTGTTATTACTATAACTTGCACAATTTAACACACTCAAAATGCGTCCGACGGTGACAGAATTAGGGAAATATGAGGGAAAGGCGCGTCATGTAAATTAAACCACAGATTCCTAATGCACTTAATTTATTAGAGAAAATGTGCCAAATTATCAGAGAAAAACGTGTCGGACTCAGCCTGGAGTTCACGAGGGGAAAGAGTACGGCAGAGCAACCCTCGATCTAAATTCCTTAACCGAATTTATGCTGTATAACCTTTATTAGTATAATAATTAATTAAATTGCTGTCTCCCGTAGCACAATTCGTAGCTCCACACTTCTTGTAATAATACATTTAAAACTGAAGGGGTTGTTGTTAGTTAGCCAGATGCCGCTGGAAGGTACTGAGGTCCTAGATTACGGAGGCTACCCAGCTATTTAGTTGCAAATTCGGCCAATCTCTCTAGAATGATCATTACATTTATAACTAGGATATTCTCCAATCAGGGTAGGAAAGTAGGTTCATCAAGGCCCTTGCGTACTCTCTCAGTCATACTAAAGTTAAATTCCTAGCATGAAAAAAAGCAAATAATAAACTTTTTGTTTTCATTCAAAGCAGTGTTGTTCACAGCATAAAACGATTTCATTATATATGTACACAGGTTATAATATCAAATATGAATTATACATGAGAATGAGGATGTTAATAACAATATTATAAGTTTCATTATACTGACCTGTAAAATACATGTTAAAACACCAAAGCAAAACAATTCACCAAAAATAAACCGTACACGGCGCCGGCTTTTGACTATCTATACCCGTTCTCGAGCGATACGCTTTCGGATCTCCTCCAAAAACCTCGCAAAACCCGACTTCAATTTATTACTTGTTTTCCCCTTTTCTTTCTTTACATATGCATATATAGGGTGTCTCAAAACTGAATGTATCAGGTCTAATGAAATAATATTTTAAATAGGCGGGTTATCTCAATACACTGATGCTCTATTTTTAGTTAGTATTGCTGCCTTTATTTGATATCTATTCAAACCTAGAATATTACTTTAATTGATTGCGTCGATATCAACTTATGTAATTTTTTTCCGAAATTTGTCATATTTAATTAATTTGTTTATATTTCAAAAATATTGTTTGTAAGCGATAGCAGTAGTGGAGTATAAACATTTTTAAAATATTGTCAAGATTTACGTATGAGCAGGGGCCTCAAATTTGACGTCACAATTTTTAGAAGTTTAGGTACAATTTTGAAGTTTCTAATAAGGCCCCCAACCTTTCCCAAAAACATTTTCGTAAATCGTTGTGGCGTTGCCAAATTTTTACTTATTTTTACAACACAAGGTTAGTGGGCAATAAATTTGTCTTGGGCAGGAAACTTAGATCACCCTATAAATGTATAGGAGTTCCACTTGATTCTAAAAGTCACCCTGTATATGGAGAGTACAAAATTAACTCAAAAATTTAAATTAAACTTCGGCTTACTTTCTCCCTCAGGAGGCCCAAACGTTATTAATCAAATGCTTTAAAGAACAACGGTAGTGAGGAAAGATTCCCAAAGGGGGGTCTACTTGCAAGGGGATGCTTTTAAATGTATTTTATTTTTGATTAACTTTTGAGTTATTCGTCTTTTTGTATGTCAATGTACAAAATTTCAATTTTGACTTGAATCCTTATAACAAGTCTTTACAAAGTGTCATAAGGGCTTAGCAAGGGGGAGGATTGTCAAAAGATAGTCGTCAGTAGTTGTCACACAAAATATCTCCGACCCTAACCTAAATCCTAATCCTATCTCTTAATCTTGGCTAAACGTGCCAGTTAGTAAAAATACATACAGAATCGTGTTCTTTGGAATCTTCCACTCATACGGAAACGAAAATTTCGTCAAAAAACACACGGATGACCATAATAATTGATGATAAATAATGGTAACCTCTAACCGATATTCCATATTCCTTCTGAGTCCAATTTCATTCCGATTGTTAGTAGGATGGCCTGCATGAAATGCAAAAAAACCTTAAGCGATGAAGATAAAAAGGGGCCTACTGTGTTGGCTGCTCAGGTCTCACAACATCTGAGGCACATGTAACAAGATTGTCCAAGCATATCCTGCTATCTGCCTGTTAAAACTGTAGTCCCTTTGCTGTACACTCAGTAAAAACTTTTAACTCATCAATAGATGACAGGCTGCTGATTTTGAGGGCGGAGTTTAATCAATTGAAACACTAAAAGTCTCATTAAATCATAATATGGAGGTAAACCTTAAGGAACTTAATAAGTCCCTTGATGACCAGCGGGGTCAGCCCCAAACACCGAGCTTAACACCAAATTGTGGTGTGAGCTCGAAACGGACCCAAGTTAAGGCAACAGATGAAGATTGTGGGAAACAAGCCATCACAAACGAAAACAAAGCGACCGTTAGCAGGGGTTAGCTGGTGTGAGCACTTCTCCTTGGCAAGCTGCCACGACTACATCAGCTCCTCGAGTAACAAAACAAAGTGTAAGAGAGGCTGTGGATTTGGCTAAACTGAATAACATGATAAGTCTGGACACCCAGAATGATATGCTACCCCCTTTCAAGCAAGTTACTGTATCCTCTCAGTATAGACAGGACAACAAGCTACCAGATTCAACTCGTAGTGGTAGAAATCTTTGCGAGCATAGACCAGCACCTCAACAAGGAACTAACTGGAACATACCTGAGTTGCACCTCAGTTTGATTCCACCCTAAAAGGTCTTACCTGGCTGTTCCTCTCTAGTTTTACCACTGACACCACATCGGAGTCCATATCTGCTTATATCAAGAGTTGTACTGGGATGAGTGAATGCAAATGTGAAAAGCTGCTAACCAGGAAGGACAAATATAAGAGTTCTTTCAAAATTGGTGTTCCTACTGACAATACTGAGCAGCTGTTGAACCCTGACATTTGGCCATCTGGTATACCATTCAGCCATTTTTTGAAACTCAGGGGCTCTCCAAACCAAAATTAGCTGTACTAAGGAGATGTGGCCAATTTTCAACTGATAGGGAGCTTAATCGGGTGAGATTCTCTTAATATCCTGCATTACGATATTCAGTCTCTTAAAAACAAAGTAAATCTACTAGATGCATTTCTAGTTGACAAAGATTATAATATTCTTTGTCTGAATGAACACTGGCTAAATAACAAGGAATTAAGTTTAATAAAAGTTGGTGGCTTATGTCCCGTGTCTGGCTTTAGTAGGTCTGCCAGGAGGCATGGTGGTGTGGTGAATTTTGTTAAGGATAATCTAAAAACATTTCCCTTGCCACTTGATGGTGCGGTTGTGTCACATGAGTTGGACTTTGAGTTTGCAGGCTTACTCATAGGGGACATTCAGGTGTGCACTTTATATCGCTCTCCGGAAGGTAATTTCACATCCTATGTGGAGAGAATGGTGGAACTTCTCGAGGCTCTCGATGCGAGGAGGGGAATCATTTTGACTAGTGATTTTAATGTTCACTCTCATGCAATGTCTATGGAGGCCCGTGTCTTGGTGGATGTTTTGGAGTTCTGGGGTCTTTTTCGGCTGGTATCGGGGGGTACTAGGTGGGAAGCCTGCCTTGATAATGTCTTCACAAATTTAACCTTTAATTGATGTATTGTACAAGTAATAGATCCTGGTGTGTCTGATCACAGGGCTATATCGGTGAATGTGCCGTGGGTTCTCTCAGCATCTCGCGGAGGTAACATTAGGGTCACCTACAGGCCAATCACCGATATGGGGTTAATACGGTTAGCTAACGTGATCGAAAACATGGACTGGTCTTTTTTGAATGGAGACAAAGTGTGGCTTGTATATCGGCCTCATTTCTGATGCTCGTGGCACTTGTTTCCCTGTAAAATCAAAGACACAGAAACGGAGGCATTTTCGGATTACTGGTTTAATGATGAGTTAAAGCGGTAAAGGGAAATTTTAAAATTATTATCATCTCTACATGCAACTAATTCCAGCTTTGTCTCTAATGATCTAATAAAAATTTTAGAATCTGTTATGACCAACATATTGCTTTTGCAAATAATAAAGGTAAAGCAGTTTGGGATGTCATCAGGAATAATAACCCTATCGCAGTGCCACTGGTAGCTCATAGTATGGATGCTGACCTTTTTAACAATTTTTTGTCAAATGTTGCACATAATATCACAAAAGGTTTACCATCTCCTAATAATAATGATTCTCTTCATTATCTTGATAATATCAAAGTAGCTAATATAAGTAACAGTTTTTCTTTATTGAAATAAAGGACATCATTGTCGAAATTAAAAATAGCTCGAGTAAGGATCACAATAAAAATCTTAAGATGCATTAAAGAATTGATAATATATCCTTTGACAAAATTGATTAACTCCTGCATATCATCCTGCACTTTTCCCGACTTGCTGAAGATTGCTCGTGTTGTTCAGTTCACAAGGGTGGTGATGTCAAAGAGGTATCAAACTATAGACTCATCTCAATTTTGCCTCCATTTGGTAGAGTATTTGAAGCAGTCCTCAAGAAACAGATGTGCTCTTACATGGAAACCCATAGACTGTTCAATCCAAGTCAATTTGGCTTTCGGTCTAATAAATCTACCACAACGGCAATTAAACATCTGGTTGCATTTGTTGAGGGATGTTTTGAGAGGAGGCTTTATTTTTCGATCTCACTTAAGCCTTCGACTGCATGTCCCATGAATTACTCATCCGGAAGCTCTCTTGTTACGGCTTTACTGACAGTGGTGTTAGGCTCTTAAAATTGTACCTCATTGGTAGGGATCAGTATGTGTCATTGAATGGAAAATTCTCTGACAGGGCTCCAATGCCACAGGGATCAGTATTGGATCCTGTGCTGTTCCTTTCATATACAAATGACATAGGTTCCAGCATATCATCATCCACCTCAGACATAATTTTATTTACTGATGATACTGCAGCTGTTACTTCCGTCCATGATCCGGAGGAGCTTGGTCTCTTGGTAGATAGCACTGGGTCGCGGGTCCGAAATTGGTTTATTGCCAATGCACTTAGCATAAACGAAGCAAAAACTCAGATGCTCTCATTCAGCCTTCCACTAAACAACACTGAAACCTTACCTGTTAAATTTTTGGAAGTGACTCTTGACTCCAAATTGACATTGGAAGCACATTGTGATACGGTCATAAAAAACTCAACAGGAGTAATATACTCTTCGAAATTTGAAGCAGTGTGTGTCAATCGAGATATTACTGAATGTATACTATGCTTATGTGCAGAGTCACTTGTCATATGCTCTTTTGTGCTGGGGACACTCTGTACACGCTGCTCGAGTGTTTGCGGTCCAGAGAAGCGGACTAGGGAGTATAGGGAGTGCTGCAGGGGAGCTTTCCTGCCATTGGGAATACTTACTTTGCCATCTCTGTGTATATATGTTTGCTGGATGCATGTAAAAGGGCATTTGGAGGATTACAGTCGGAATGGGGATTTCCACTCATATAACATCAGAAGCAGGGATAATCTTTCTATAACTTATGGCAGGACTGCAAGAGCCAGGGATGGGATCAATCACCATTGGATAAAATTCTTTAATTCTCTTCCAAATAAAATTTAAATTCTTGAGCCAAGTGTTTTTGAAAGGAGGGTTAAGACATTTTTTAAAGCAAACGTATTTTATAACGAACAAGAGTATGGTAATGTAGGTTGCTCTGAGGTTTGCCCATAAGTGTTGTTGTAATGTAATTTTGTTTTTAACTGTGAACATTTAATTTTAACTGTGTAATCCTAGATCCCTTTGTGTAATTTTAAGTCTTACGTTAAAGTGTATCTGTGTAAATGTAAAGCTCAATTTTATCATAGAATTGATTTATTTTTTAACTCCTCTATTACTACCATTCTTCTGACGTGCCAAATTACTCATGTATATATTGTTGTGAATAAAGATTTGAATTTGAATAAGCTTCAAACAAACATCAGTAATTCGAATGATTACCAATTTGAACAATTGGGACACCCTGTAGAATTCAAATTCTGATAAATCCCTGTCAAGTGATAGCTCATAATGTGCCCCAATTCACTGTATAAGCCTTATACATGTATTAGGAGAGTTCAACTCTAAACTAGTATTTTGTTAAAACAAGTTTCATTTTGATTTTTTCTCTAATGAACAATGACTAACTAATGACTTAAGATATTTTAAATAGTGTCTTCTCGCACCGCACGCGAGATTTTCAAAACGCGTTCGAAGTCTTAAGGGTTCTGAGAAGCCGGACTCCATACGAAGTTAACAAGGATCGCACTATAATTCTTCTATGTCCTGAAGAATAAACGGACCACCCTGTACATTACCTGGAACCTAGGGACGGCAAAAAAGAAACAAATATATCAAAGTCACGAGAACTACACAGATAACAATTCCTTCTTTGCTAGAAAATATCTAAATCCCTCGATTAAGGACTAAAGCCAACATTGGCAGCTCTTTGATTAAATCTTCTATTTTGCCGTTCCCTGATATCCTTGATATTGCTATATTTTCAGTATATTTTACAGCTAATTTGGATTAGAGCTTCGCAGATGTCAACTAGTATATATATACGTCACGCTACGCCCATGTTGTGTCTAAATTACATTCCAAAATGTAATAGCGAAAACGCTGCTGAATATAAATGAGGAATATCTAATAAGTTTATGTTTCCTGTTATATTAGGCTATATGGAGTTAAATGGGGATTCATATTTACGTCGACAGCGAATAATTAAGATATGACATAAAGCAATTTTGCCAGATTAAACATCCTTTCTGGCTAACGAACGCCATATTTTAGGTGTTTTTTTTTAATGAGAATAAAACGGACACGGACATATATACTTTTACGTTTCTGTGAAACAGCGGTAGTTATGTATGAACGACATGGAAAAACAGAATTTTTTGCTTTTACTACAGGGGAGTTACATTAGTCTATTATACAAGCACAGAACTAAATATTTATGAAAATTAACTACACATTGACAAACTCCTATATAATAAGTACTCTAACGCACGTATATGTGAAACAACATATTTCTGGCTCGTTTTATTTATTCGATGACGATTATTGTGAAAGTTTCCTGTATTGTCTAAAAGACACAACATAAGCTGTCTCTCCCTCAAATTGCAAATAAGGAATGAATCTAAAAGAAAGTTTGTATACGTAATTTACAAGCTAAATAAGTACTTCTAACACACGTATATGTGTTCTCTCTCATTATATTTATTCGATGACGATTATTGTGAAATTTTCGTGTATTGTCTAAAAGACACAACATCAGCTGTTTCTCCCTCAAATTACAAATAAGAAATAAATCTAAAAAAAAATTGTACAGGTAATTTACAAACTGAATAAGTACTTCTAAGGCACGTATATGTAACATATTTCTGGTTCATTGTATTTTTTCGATGGCGATTATTGTGAAACTTATGTGTATTGTCTAAAAAACACAACATCAGCTGTCTCTCCCTCAAATTGCAAATAAGGAATGAATGTAAAAGAAAATTTATATACGTAATTTACAAGCTAAATAAGTACTTCTAACGCACGTATATATGAAACAACATATTTCTGGCTCATTATATTTATTCGATGACGATTATTGTGAAACTATCGTGTATTGTCTAAAAGAATCAACAACATCTGTCTCTCCCTCAAATTGCAAATAAGGAATGAATCTAAAGAAAAGTTTGTATACGTAATTTACAAGCTAAATAAGTACTTCTAACGCACGTATATGTAAAACAACATATTATTTCTTGATCATTATATTTATTCAATGACGATTATTGTGAAACTATAGTGTATTGTCTAAAAGAAACAACATCAGCTGTCTCTCCCTCAAATTGCAAATAAGGAATGAATCTAAAGATAAGTTTGTATACGTAATTTACAAGCTAAATAAGCACTTCTAACGCACGTATATGTAAAACAACATGTTTCTGGCTCATTATATTTATTCGTTGACGATTGTTGTGAAACTATCGTGTATTGTCTAAAAGAAACAACATCAGCTGTCTTCCCCTCAAATTGCAAATGAGGATTGAATCTGAAATAAAGTTCGTATACGTTATTTACAAGTTTAATAAGCACTTCTAACACAGGTATATGTAAAACAACATATTTCTAGCTCATTATATTTTTTCGATGGCGTTTATTGTGAAAATTGCGTGTATTATTTAAAAACCACAATATCAGCTGTCTCTCCCTCATCTCAAACTGAAAATAAGGAATGAATCTAAAAGAAAGTGTGTATACGTAATTTATAACTAATTGAAAAGACCTTCAATCAGTTGTTTACTAGTGGGGCTCAAATCATGATTTGTCACATGTGCTGCTCTACTTATATAATAGCTATAACTAGGTACGCCAATAATAAATAATGCTCTGAACGGCAAATTGGGGATCAACTCGGAAGATTAAGCGCTGTCGTCGTCAATCATTTATTAACAAAATCTCTATTTTGACCATAAAGGCACTCTTTTTAGAGGTTTGAAAACTAGACCAAAAATAAATACATACAGCGCTGAATCCGCCGATAAGTAATTCCACGAGTGCTCCCTATCACCGGTACCTAAATTCGATATTCAAGCGCATGGACTGAGCAATACATAAAATATTTGATCTCTCAAATCGGGCCTATTCCACGTTACGTAAAATCAATTAAATTTTAGGGCACCAGTTAAACTTGGGCCTCTTTTATATTAGACGGAATTGGTTGAAATCCATAAACGAATGATTTCCCAAGTCTAATTAAACTATGAGCCTGTCTCGGCTATTTAGTATTATATTAATTGACAAGAATAAAGTAAGTTAAATTTTAGATTTTGAATCCAGAGACCAGAGGGAAAGCTTGATCAATTAGGAGTGGCCAAGGGACTGAGCTGAGAAGACTCGTAGATAAAACCCTGACGGTCGAACCCTGTGGAACGTCAAAATATTCAAGGTTCCGCATGTAGCTTATGACCGAAGAACATTTAAACTCGGAGTAATTAGAATAAAATATCAAGGGAAAATCAGAGAATGAAAAAAATTACTTGTAAAGGGTTGCTATTCGCTTAGATCCTTGAAACACTCAGCTACCCCGTGGATGGAAGAGACGGCTTCTGTAAAGAAATTAGGACGCAATTAAAATCCACTCACGGCATCCCAAAATGGCGGCATTCATAGAAGAGGGAGAAAAAAGCAAGATCACTCACCTAACTTAAGCAGCATTAAATCCCGTTACGGAGTGAGTTCCAGGCACTAACATACAACTAACTAAAGATAAGGCAAAAGTAAGACTTGAAACTTAATGAATACTTAATAAAACTGGGTCGGCTGGAAAATTCCACTAAAGGTAATCAACTCAAGCTTCCATCGGACCACACTGCTTTAAATGGTGAACCGACGTAGAGTGATTTCTTTAAAACTTCCCGGAAGCAAAGGAGCCTCCTCTAAAATCACCACTAAAAAAATTACGACTGACTAATAGCGGTATAGCCACACGTCACGTGGTCATGATCTGTCGCATCCAACAATTTATCCCAAGCGATTTTGGAGAGAAAAACCCGGAACTTCGATTCAGCCAAAAGAAAACTCGTCATTCATTAAAGAAACGTTTTAAAGCAAATCACAATTTTCGTGATGTCAACAAAAAGTCCCCAAACGGCAATTGGTACGCTTGGTACGCGTCAAATCGCTACAGAAAACTGCCCCAAAGATAACCTAGCCAATATCGATTTTGAATTTTCGAGAGAAGGCATTAGAGGTCACCACAAATAGAAATGATTTCGCCTGGATCGATAATTTGATTTCCGCGCATTATGGCGAATAATAAATAATAGTTACACCTTTTTGTCAATAGAACCCTATATTACCTATTAAAACTTCATTCGATGCAAAATGAAAGCTAGCACGTCACACGTTAATCAGCACTTCACCTTAAGGCTATATTATTTAATATAAGACGTGAGCTTTAATTAAGAGCACTAGAATGTTTCACTAAACTTTTTAACTGACTATTTAGACACTTGTCTTTCTCAGAACTCTGACAAACTTCTTGATTTGACTTTACTACGGTGGTTGTGAAACCCCTAGACACAGCAGTCGTCAAGTGACTAACCGGTACTAAGTTTGGGTCAGGAATAAAGGAGTAGCACCTAAAGCAGCTGTCTAGCTAACTTTAGGAGCGGATAGAACCCGTAGGCAGCTGTCTAGCTAACCTGGGAGCTGGTTTTAGTGAGAACAAAGTCTTGAAAATCGCGTCCGATGCTTGCTCGCGTTGTTTATAGTTTGCCTTTAATGTTTATATAATAATCTCCAACTTCAAGTTCAAACTTAGGACAGGGTGATATTTCTTTAGTAGCTTATGCAATTTAGTAGATTACAATAACCAACAGCGTTTCATAACCGAAACTTCAAATTACGCAAGAGTATTAAACTTCGACCCGTAAATATCAGTGTCACGAAAAGACATTTTTTTCTGTCGGGGAACATTTCGCAGACAATGAGAAATGTCTTTTCTTTTCCAGCTCCTTTATATGGAGAGCGCAAGGTAAAAAAGCTGTTAGTCGTTATGAATTCGGGGGAGAAAGTTCGACGAAAGTGATTAAAAGTTTATCTGTAGGAGACGCAATTTAAGTGTAAATGCTGGAAAAAGTTGTTGTAATTTCAAAATTTAGGCTGTATATTACGTCATTATATATTAAACATGCAATGCACTCTAACATGCTACTCGAGATAATTTATTTTTATATTATATTATAAATTTTTATATTTTGCTTTTAATTAATATGTTTGTTTAGATTTCTTTGAACCTTCACATCGTAAACTTGAACTGGGATATTTTCAGGCACCATGTTGCACGTCTTGAGTTTAGGTATACAATTTTAAAGGCACAGGAATTGTATAGTTCCAGTGTAGTAAAAAAATGTATTATTTTATCCTCGTAAGCATCAGGTTCGTTTGAAGCTCATATATTAATAATATGATTATTTTTGTACAAACACAGCAGTAAAAAAAATGTATCTACATATACTAAGAAATTCCAATATGCAAGTTTCTCTGATTTGAAAATAGGACAAATGCTTCATCGTGGCGAGAAGTAGAACTATGTGACTCGTGGAAAACTTAACTTCGATAAAAGTAACACTGGAACAAAAATCAGCTTTATTTTATAATTTTCTATGCCATTATCTTTATCTGCACTATTCGAGAAAATTGCGTATATAAAGTCAAGACATAGGGCCTTAAAATCAGTATGCAACTCATATTTATTGGCTATTTCTTACCACATCTCCTTCGGCCTATGCTGTAATTCTCTTACTCGTCATCATCATTAAATAAATGCTCGTTGCATAATACACTATTATAACACTAGTTGCTTTAATTTATAGTAACGTGTTATATAGCATCATGCAAGTTTTTGTGTTGTCTGAACTGTTGCCAACTTTAAGGCTTAAATGGTGTATATGTCGATTACTGCAACTGTAATTTAATCAATTTATAGCTATTTGTGTGAGTTGCTAAACTGTCGCTTTGAAGTTAAGTTAGTTCAATTTACTTTAAGCTTTTCAGTTTCGCAGCGAAAAGCCGCATTAAATTTACGTTCTATAGACGCATACAAGCATGCACTAAATTCTATATGACTGGTGCAGTATGTTGATCTGCGGAAAAATAAAGGGCCAGAGCAAATGAGCACAGCACGGTGCCTTTTATAAAGTTGTGTACGTTCAAGTTCTCGGACCATCCACGTGAATTATAGTTTCCTGTGGGCGTCTTCGTGTCTGACATGGAATTGCCGTATCTGAGTTTGGCCAGGGTTAGTTCATATTTTCTATTTGTTGCAACAATATTGGCAAGTTTATTTTTGGTGAAACAATAAAAGGATATAGAATATGACCAAAATCCCTGTAAACTTGCAATTCAAGAAACTATTATGACAATATTATTCTTGCAGCCAGCTTCTGGTAATATTGCAATTTTTGGTAATCATTATTTATTATTAACCATAAAAGTTAAATTTTTAGTGTATTTTGTGCTATATTAAATTTACAGCTCCATTTTAAAAAATAATCAATTAAGATAGAACACTGCGTATTTCACTGATCAATAGTGAAAGAACTATTCATTCTTTCCGCAAACCCTTGTATAATTGCTATTTAAATTTTAAACAATTAAGATATGATACTGCGGTTTTCACACGACCCTATAAGTTCTAAAAATTTGAGACGTCACTAAGAGGTTTCGAATTTTTTTCTAGCTGCTGAAATGCGTGTTTAATATATCACTCTCATACATAGTGTTTTTCACTCCTGCTATTTGGCTCTTTTCATTATCAGTTTATTTTGTAATTTTTTCTGTAATCTCACTGAACTCTTGATAAATTAAATTTCTACCTGATAGTATACTGGTTGATGATGCTTCATTTGTAGTCGACTCATCTAAATATGAACTATAATAATACATTTATTCATAGTATCACGGCTGTATGTTTGAATGTAGAAATAATTAACGGGTATTCAGCCAATAAGGTTTATTAAAAGATGATTTGTTTTGCGTCCAAGCTTTCGGTCAGTATATCGTGATCTTCGTCAGGGCTAATAAATATGTTATATACTAATCTACAACATATAACAATTTTGTGGCAACTTACAATCAAAACTAGTTGAACTCAACTTTGGCAATTATAACATTTTAAAAATATTGTAAAAAATTGGTAAAATATTAGAATAACTTATAGAACTACATCAAATGTCAAAGTCAATCTACTTTGTTTCAAAATAAATAATTTACGAGGTGTTAAAGGAATACTTGATATTTGATGTTAATTTAGTAATAATGGTAAAGCGTCTTGGTAGAAAATTATCGATTATTTAGTGATAATATATGAGAATAAATTGAGCTTAAATCATCAATTTCAGTTCTCTTATCATAGAATTTGTTTATTTATTTCGACCATTTCTAAAAATATCCATTTATTTAAATTTGTTTCTTTATGGAGTATTTTAATTTTATTAAAGTTTGGTATGTGACAAGTAATATATGCATGTTCAGATAAAGCAGAAGTGTTTTTTGAAGTCTTATGTCACTTTTATGTCCAGAACTTCTATTTTTGATGTTTGTCCAATATACTTTTTATCACAATTATTACATGGAATTGAATATAGCAATAGTTTTATCTTTCAGTTTTGAATATAAATTATCAATCGATTTAACATTTTTTAGTACAAATTTTACAGGTTCATTTCTAAAAATTTTAATGATTTTCGGAGTAAGCTCTTTGATATATGGAAAAGAAGCATAATAAACATTTGAAATATCATTATTTATGTTATCATGAATATTATTGCTGATGTTATTAATTCTCATGTTGAAAAGCATTTTTTTTAAATTTTAATGGATAACCATTATCTACAAGGATGTCTTTAAGTTAGTGTACATTTGTATTGATTATGCACTAGGTTTATTATTCTATTTTTTAAAGCTAAAATTAAATTAATTTTCATTTTATTACTATGATAAGAAAAATAATTTAAATATCTTTTAATTAATTGGGATATTATTGTTTTGTTTAATTATCATTGTATCTAAAAAAGGTATTTGATTGTTTACTTCTTTTTCAATCGTCAATTGGAATTTTGAGTGGCTATTATTAGATATTTAGGTATTTCAATCCCTAAATTAGTATCAGACATTGAAAATATTATCTATGGATTTAATATTAATAAAAATAATTTATTTAGAGCTAAACTTACAAATATCATTACTAATTATTTACACTCTAATAAACATGTAGATCATTTTATCAAAAATATCTTTTATATAATAATATATTTTTTAAAACATCCAAATATTTTAGTTAATAAATCTGACAAAGGCAATGTAACAGTATTAATTGATAAACAACAATACATATCCTTAGCCAATGATCTATTTGAAGATACATTTTTTCATTTTTTAGTTAACCCTAACTAACCTAACAAAATCAATGGAACATAATTCTAATAATCTAGTTACAACTATATTTAAGGCAAATATGATTGACGAAAGTGCATCAAAGAAACTAAAGAATTACAATTCAATATGTCCAAAATTTTATGGATTACTTAAAATTCATAAACCTACTCTAGCTTTAAGACCAATAATTTTTTCTTGTATAGAAGCACCTAATAAAAAATTAACAGATTTCATATCCAATATTTTGACAACTTCATACAATAAATCTTATAGCTATTATATTAAAGATTCTTTTGAATTTTCAAAATTTATTAATAACAAATTAATACCTGAAAATCATGCATTAATCAGTCTAGACGTTAAATCACTCTTTACCAACATACCAATCAATTTAGTAATCAATAGTATCAATAAACATTGTAATATATCAAATGATATGTTTATTAAAATAATAAACTTTATCTTCAAATCCAATCATTTTTGCTTTAATAATAAATTTTATAAACAAGTTTTTGGAACCCCAATGGGTAGTTTTATTTCTCCAATCATTGCCCAATATGTAATGGATGATTTATTAAATCAATGTTTAGAAAATTTAACTAGGTATGGGGATAACGGTTCCATGTCTGGAGCGTTGCAATCGCGAACGCTCCAAGAAAATACGGCTCCAAAATAACGTTACTTTGGAGCGACGCGAATTTTCGTTTTCTAAACGCAACCCGCAGTGCCGCTTATCCTCGTAAGGCGGCGGTTACATTGGATAAGAATTCGTACGAAAATTTGTTCGTACGGATTCATGCGAATTCGTAAGAAGTCGTCGGAAGGAAACAAATGCTTATATTAGCATATTCGTGGTTATATTGCTTACGATTATTTCTTGCGAATTCGTGCGAGTTCGTACGTGTTTGCAATACGACCAAAATATTTTGTTTTTTGGGTAGTTGTTCGTACGGCTAACTGAATTTGTTAGATTTTGAGTGAGATGGATTACGAAGTACTGATTACTTTGGTTCACGAATGAAGATCCCTATGGGATCAGAAAAGCAAAGAATACCATAATAGAAAGTTAAACAAAAAATTATGGAAAGAAGTAGCGGCGGGGATAAGACTAGGAGACAGGTATTTCCATTAAGGTGCATATATTTATTCAATTACAGTTTATGTTCAGCAAAAAATAAGTACAAAATATATTCATTTAACAAGAAATTTAACGTTTAACAAAAAATAACTATTACTTAGGTACATTTTACAAATTGTTTTCATGTTTGATTTTAAGTGAAATACTGCATAAATCAACCCATTTGCTTCTATTTTTTTGTCAGTGAAAGATATCTCCGTAATGGTGATGTTTTTAAAAAATAAATCTGTGAGATAGAATCCATTATCACTTTATAATAAGTTAATATTCTTACTGTATTCGTATAAATGAAACCGAGCAGTGTAACCACCCAAGTCGTAAGAACCACCGATCTCCATTCGGTGGTAAGAACTCGTCATAATTGATTCGTACGAATTCTTACGAACAAATTTTCGTACGAATTCTTATCCAATGTAACCGCCGCCTAAGTCGTTGGAGCTGAAGCGGCTTGCCGCTAGTTTTATATAGTTCTCTGGTTGCGCCTAGTGCATTGTAATCGGGACTCGGCTCGCAGACACGTTGAATCCTGCAAAAACTTTCGACATCGGCAACTCTTGTCTTTAGTCATAAACATATTATTAGTTTAAATTTAATAATAGTTTTGTATTGATTTAGCAGTTAGCACGTGCACATATTCTTGTGAATTTTGTTTGTATGTTCTGTTGCACTTTAGAACTATTACACTGCCTGGTCGCTTTGCTTTTATAGTAAATTGGACTTATAGTTTTTGCTAATAAGTGGAAGGTAAGTTAAAACATACTTTATTTTATGTAATATTTACGAATTACGAAGTGTATTTTGGTTTTAGGCAGATTTTATGAACTGCAGATATGGCACCTAAAAAATCAGATAAGCCCTCGACGGTATGGCATTTTTTTACTGAAAATCGAAAGGCCGATAAACTAGCTATATGTAAATTGTGCAAGCAAGAGCTAAGTTTCAAATCCACGTCAAACAATTTAAAAAAACACATGGAACGAAAACACCCCTTGGTAAAATTGGATTTCCAATATCAAGAGGCCAACACCCCACCGGAAAATGCTGATATTGCTTCTACAAGCAGTACACCCGAAAATTTCGAGAAAACCAATGAAAATCAAGAAGAAAATAGTTATGACAATAGACCAAATTTTCTGACAAAGACTCAACCAAAAGTTGAAAACTTCCTTAAAAGAAAAATTGGGGTTACAGCTCAAAGAAAAATGAAAGATAAGTTAATGCTTTTGTTTACTTGCGATTTTCAACCATTTTCGGTAGTTGAGGACCATGGGTTTAAAAGTTTTGTGGCTGCGTTAAATCCATCCTATCAGCTTCCCTCAAGAAAAACCATAACCAATGCAATGTTACCGGCTCAATTTGAAGAAACGTACAACCAAACATGAAATATTATGGCAGAAGCTCAGTCTGTAACATTGACAACGGATTGTTGGACATCGCGTAATACAGAGAGCTTCATGGCTGTAACTGCACATTTCATAGATGCCAAATTTGAGGTGCAGAGCCTTTTGTTAGATTGCGCGTCATTTGGTGAACGCCATACAAGTTCAAACTTGGCACAAGAAATTCGACGAATTATAAAAGAATGGAATTTGGAGAATAACGTCCTATTGATTATTTCAGACAACGCCGCCAATATCAAAAGGGCCATTAAATTGAAGCATTTTGGATGCTATGCGCATACCATAAATTTAATAGCTCAGGATGCGTTGAAACAAATTTCAGTCACTCTAGATAAGATTAAAATGATTGTTGGATTTTTCAGAAGAAGCAGTTCTGGTATGACCAAATTAATAGAACAACAAAAGCTACTTAATAAGGACCCAAAAAAACTAATCCAAGATGTACCAACGCGTTGGAACTCAACGTATTACATGCTGGAGCGCTTTATTGAACTGGAAGTGCCATTGAGAACAACAATGGCACTTGTGGGCAAAGATCTGCCGATCATTTCTCTGGAGGAGTGGGATTTTTTTAAAGAAATAGTGATAATTTTGAAACCACTTGAAACGATTACAAAAGAAATCAGTGGACAAAAATATGTGACCGCTTCGTCAGTTATTATATTAACCGACGGGCTCTACGAAGTTTACAAAGGATTTAAAAATAATGCAGACTTTCTTGCACAGTCGAAGTGTGTAATAAATTCTATTTTGGAGGGAATTCGCAATAGGCTTGGAGATTTGGAGAATAGTAACTCATTAGGCTTGTTACGACTTTTCTTGATCCGAGATTTAAAACTGTTGGGTTTTCCAACGAAAATGTTTCTGAAAGGGCAAAAATAGTTACATCTTTCATTACAGGAAATATTAAAGACCAAAATCTCCCAACATCTTCACAAAATAGGGAGCTTCCATCAGAACAGACAGAAGAAAAAAGAAACATACAGGGTAATAGTATTTGGAAGAAATTTGAGGAAAAAAGGGCTTCCATCCTTCCAAGTGGTACACCACAATCCAAAGCAATCATCGAAATACAACGCTATTTAGAAGAACCACTCATATCTAGAGAAGAAAATCCAGTGCTATGGTGGAAAAACAATGTTTACAATTTTCCTCACCTCACAAAGCTATTCAAAGAAAAATTCATTACAATCGCTACTTCGGTACCATGCGAAAGGGAGTTTTCCAAATCTGGCCTGATTTTGTCAGATCGTCGAAGCAGATTGAGTTCAACTAAAGTCAAGCAACTATTTTTCATAAATGCCAACCAGAGATTAAAATAATCTTTTATTATTTATTACAAATTCTCGTTCCTATATTTTTGTTACTATCTATACCCATTATTCGTGCCATATTAGCACTTAAAACTATTTATTTGTTCGTTAAAACGTTTTTTTTTATTTTTTCTAGTTGGTACCTACACATCTAGTTATTTTAGAAAGTCGACCAATTTTTTTTATGGTACGTTTTCGTTCTTTATGTTTGTAATGTGTTTTTTTACTCGTTTGTTTTTTAAATAAATGCGTAAAATATTTAGGTTTCCTTTATTGTCAAGAAATATTATTAATAAATACAACCAGTTTCTAAAGGAAATATTTTCAGTCGCAACGCGATTTACTATTGCCCAACACTTACACTTACCAATCAACAACGAACATACATACATTACATACATGTTTCAGGCTCCACGGCATGGCGCGACTTGGCACTTCAATTTGTTTTCCTATTGAACGATCGCGAATCGCGACTCGCCGCAACCAGAAGCGTGACAAGGATCGCGCCACACAATCGTCCGCGGTGCGTGGTGTAAAAGCTTGCCGAAGCAGCGCTGAGGGTCGCTCCCGCAGTAACGCCAAGTCCTAGGTGAGCGATTTACAGTCGACGCGAACGCGAAGCGCTGGCGATGCCGTACGAAAAGTTAATATAATCGCACGGCATCGCCTCTGATTCGCGTTCGCGTTCGCTCCAAATCGCTCACGTAGGACCGGGCGTAACTGGATACCACGTCGTTGTGGAGCGCGTTGGAGCGTTATCAAAATATACCGTTCCAAAATCGCGTTACATAAATAGCGACTCATCTCTAAATTTAACTTTTCAACTAAATTTTATTTAAAAATTTGCTGATGATATTATTTGTTGTATTCCTAGTGACAAAATAAATAAATGAAATTTTTTAGTTTTTAATAATTACCACCCAAAATTACATATATTCACGATTGAAAAAGAAGTAAACAATCAATTTAGATACAATGATAATTAAACAAAACAATAATATTCTAATTACCGATTGGTATTTAAAACCTGTTCACTCTAAAAGATATTTAAATTAATTTTCTTATCATAGTAATAAAATGAAAATTAATTTAGTTTTAGCTTTAAAAGATAGAATAATAAACCTAGTGCATCCTGCTTTAATCAATACAAATTTACTCAAACTTAAAGATATTCTTGTAAATAATGGTTATCCATTAAATTAAAAAAAAATGCTTTTTAACATTAGAATTAATAACATCAACAATAATATTCATGATAACATAAATAGTGTTATTTTAAATGTTTATTATGCTTCTTTTCCATATATCAAAGAACTTACTCCGAAAATCATTAAAATTTTTGGAAAAGAACCTGCAATATTAGCGCTAAAAAATGTTAAACTGATTGGTAATTTATATTCAAAATTAAAAGATGAAACTATTACTTTAAATTACTCAAATTTTTTATATTCAATTCCATGTATTAATTGTGATATAAAGTATATTGAACAAACATCACAAAACCTAAAAATAGAATTTCTGGACATAAAAGTGACATAAGACTTCAAAAAAACACTTCTGCTTTATCTGAACATGCATATATTACTGGTCACATACCAAACTTTAATGAAATTAAAATACTCCATAAAGAAACAAATTTAAATAAAAGGTTATTTTTAGAAATGGTCGAAATAAATAAAACAAATTCTATGAATAAG
>MU191918.1:1029-18890 GCA_016904865.1 Pissodes strobi
GAATGATATTGCCTCTTGTTTTGTCTCTGCACGTTTTCTAATGTTTGAAGATCATTTGGAATTACACATGAGGATCGAGAATGAAGATGATTACTTGAGTTTACAGGCAGATTTGGACTATATGAGCCACTAGTGTGTAATCAATGGGATTGAACTTAATATCAGCAAGTGCCATTCCATGTTTTTCAGCCGTAATAGAAATACCCCGGATCATATCTATACCATAAATAGTTGCCATTTGAAATATGTATCTCAAATTAAGGATCTGGGTATTATCCTCGATTCAAACTTTTCTTTTATTCCCCATATATCCATGGCAGTCTCAAGATCCCTTCAAATGCTCGGCGTTATCAAGCGCTGTGCCACAGATTTTTGTTAATATCCAGTCCATTAAATTATTGTTCTGTTCTTTAGTGAGACCCCATTTGGACTATTGCTCATGTGTCTGGTCCCCTCCCTATGGTGTCCACATTCAGGCTATAGAAAGAGTTCAACACAAATTCTTAAGGCATATTTCTTTCATGGAACACCATAGGGCTGTGGATGTCAGTTACTCTAGCTCACTCAATATGACTACCCTTCAGATTAGACGTATGTACTCACCTTGTTTTACAATCTGTTGCACTCTCAAACTTTTAGTCCTGAGTTATTGGGAAACATTAATATCAATGTCCCTTCTAGGCAAACAAGGCTAATTCAGCCATTCCAATTTACGCCCCATCGTACTAACTATGGATTCAACTCTTACCTATCTAGATCAGCTAGGTTTGCGAATCAGTACTCTGACCGGTTGGACTGTTTTGGAAACCAGAGGGTTTTTAGATCTCAACTTAAATCATGTAATATTTGATGTGATAGCTGTTAGTCAATTCTATTTATTGTTGCAATTATTGTCTTTTTTGCCAGTGTTTGCTTTGATTGACCAATTTTATGATTTGGCTACATGCTATTTTTATATCATTGTCTCAATAACATTCAATTTTTTCATGTTGTGTAAGATTAGATTTTAAAACTTGTATTTTGTGCCTTGTACTGTAATTGGGCATTTGCTCGTAGATGGGTGGATAAATAATGCTTTTATCCCAGCTGAAACTCTTACTTCCTGTATTCTTGTATATTTTGTTGTTGTCACTAAATGTCTTATTTGTAATAGTATTCCAAATTATTTAAAATTATATGTTTGTGATCCATAGGTTATGATATAAATTAGTTAATTGGTTTTCAATTGTTTTGTAAATTTTCTTTATATTGGGCTTTATATGTCCGTTGATAAATAAATAATAATTATTATTATTTAAATTGTAATCTAATATGATACGTGTTGGCACATCCAACATACATACGCTGGCAATGTGTGCATTTAAGCTTGTTTGCCCAGTGTCGCAAGCAGTTCTATTTAAGATGAATTAAAATCTAGAAGCAATAAAACTAAGTCTAGTTGATCCCTGACAATATTTACCGTGCACACAACACACATAAAGCGAGTAGGTTCTTTTTTAATTTCGTTATCTCGTTTATTTCCTGAAAATGACAAATGTCATTCACATCGAGGTAACATATTTCTCGCAAAGGCAATCTTGTATTTTGTCTTTGTAATTGTTCTCAGATAGTTTCAATATATGCATAATATTTAAGGTTGTAACAATCATTTGGATATGCTCGTTCCAATGTCAGTAATTATGAATTTTCTGTAGCAATTCGCGGTTAAATATCCAAAAACAATTCATTTATTTTCTTACATTCACAAACTTCGATATAATCTAGCACACCATTGGAATTATTTTAATGTAATTGATTTGTCTATGCCACTGGACTGCAGGCATACAGTTTTTGTAATCCCAAATATGATTGCCGGAATCTTCAATTTAATATGAAAAGTTTGCGATGTAGATAGGCAACTAACAATGCATCTATTAATTTTACAGCCTTTCTTTAGTTTGTGACATGACTAGGTGCTTTGTTTTGACAGTTACATAATTCAGAATGTTTTGTGAAGGAGGTTTGATTGAGTTTTTCGCGGAATTTTCTAATTAGGAAGTGAATTCGTGATTACTTAGTTGGTGGTATTTGAATTGACCTCGTATCGACTCGGGTTTTGTAGGTTGGTCTCGTGTCATTTTGCGGAAGTTAGTTTTTATGAGTTTTGGTGAATAAAACCGATTGTTGCTGAAGCAGAAGTCCCTTTTCGTATAGACCTTCAGGCCTTAAGGGTGTAAAGGCGGTGACAACGGCGTCAAGAATGTGTTAATTTCCCTGGAAATTGATAGCAGCTAGGCTGGATATAATAATTTTTGACTCCAATGGCATTTTAATATGGATTAGCCGACACTGAAGGAGAGCCGAACATCAGGTAATTAATTGAGTGATGGCGAGTTTTTTTTAGCAGCACGAGGACGCCATTTTGAGACGTCTTATGTTCGTTTTTTATTTCAGGCTCTTAATTCTACCTTGAAATTTAATCTTAACTCTACCTACGTAACTTTACTCTAATTGTAACTTCAACTCTGATGGGATCCTAAATTTGAACTGGTTCGAGTACTAAATTTCAATTCATATGGGCAAATGAGGAGACTATAGGAGAGGATCAGGAGATTCACAGACGCGTTCCATTCCAATCGTAGCCTGGTGGGTAGCAATGTAATTGTTGGTTGGAAAGTGGAAATTACATGGTCGGGATGACTCCGTGGTTATGAAACCACTTTGCTGAAGAAGCGTTTTGGAGCCCTGAGCATTCTCGTCTGGAATAAGATAAGTGATCCTTTTTACCTTTTAGAAATGTTTGCACAATTCCTCATCATTTCATCTTTTTAAAACTGAAAAACCAACATTTCAAAATTTAATTTTAAGTATCTTTACCGTATCTATCTTACCTTTATCTTACCTTTGAATTATCTTGTATATTTACCTTATTGTACAGTTATCTTACCGTAATCTCAACACGAGATTATATATCTTTAACTTTAGACTTTGTATCTTGAATTTTGATCTTATCAATCAAATTTTGTACATTTATCTCATTGTAAATTAATCTACTGATCTCAAAACGAGATTATCTATTTTTAACTTTAAGTCTCTTACTTGGATTTTGATCTGATCAATCAAAATAATTATCTTTAGTGAGTACCTACTATGTATTATAGAGATTGAATACTCATGTACATACTCAATATTAATCTCGGAAATTTCCATTTGTAAATTTTTGTAAACTACTGTTTCTTACTTATCTTTACTCTAGTTACTACAGAACAAGTAGTGATATTGTTCGGCTATATTTAAATTTTTCAAGGGTAAGCCCTAAATTTAATATAAATTAAATTTCTCTTAAATTATCTCCTAATTAGACATATTTTCTAAATAAAATATGTGATTGAAGTTCTTTTTAAGTACTGCTTAGCTTATCTTACCTAGGTATACAGATTGTTAATTGGTAAACCATTTTGATTGAAATTACTCGAGATTACTATGGGATTATGTATTGAAATATTTTGACTTATTAATGAGCTGATTGTAACTTATGGGCTATTCGCTTATCAGAATCATTAATTTTAATTAGGGTCGTAAAGAAAATTTCATATACTACGATCTCATTATATTGTAATCTATAATCAATATTGTTAAGTATTGCTTATTCTATCTTACCTATACCAAGCGTAATTGGTGGTTGGAATTAGGATAATTTTGAAAAGATACTCAGTAGAGTCAAAGATTATTATTAAAATTTTTGAGGGAAAGCAAATCTTTTATTTCTTGCGTTTACTTTCCTTACATTGGTGTCTTATTATGGATAATGTAATCTGACAATTTATCTTATCTTTTCTTATCTTTCGGTCTACTCTAGATCTGGCGCCCACATTTAATTGAATTTTCAGAATTCGAACTCACACCCCTAGTGCCACCGCAATAAGACATCTGAGCAGCGACAGGGTAACTCAAGGAACGTTTAACTCTTACTTTCACTTATACAAATAATTTCAATTAAAATCGAAATAAAATTTGAGAAATAAAAGGTGAAAAGGGTTAATGTTATAAGGTGTTAAAAATATTGACGGAAATGGGTTAATATTATTTCAATTTTAAACGATAGAGGTACAATTGGTTTAACATTCTTGACAAAATGGCGAAGGGCAATTAGATAGATATTATGAGTGTCATTGCCTTTATGTCACTGCGATCTGGAAGATCTATTGCAACCCTCCTTGTAATTAGAGTATTGTGTCCAACCGTGTCTTCTTGATCAGACCCCAAAGTCATGTCTCTTTAGTTGGCAGTGTCCTGTTAGTAGTCCCACTATGATTCTTATTGACTTCCGGTTATAATTTAACAAGTCTGCTGTTAATTTTGCCGAAGATTTGCTGATGAAATCTATGGCATATCTATGTCCCGATAGATTAAACCACCACCTCTGGGACGCTTCTTCTATTCCTTTTTGAATGGATGTTTTGGCTATTGGCCTTGCGACTCCGCAAAATGGTTCTGGTCCTGTTAGTGGCTGGGTCGAGCCTTCGCGGGCTAATTCGTCTGCCATCTCGTTGCCTCCATAACCTTCGTGTCCTGGCACCCACGCCACGGTCACTCTTCTATTAAGCCTTCCCATTTCGTTCAACAGATTTATACAGTCCAATACTAACTTTGATGTTACTATATTGGAAGATACTGCTTTGCTGCATTTTTTCGTCCACCAGGTGACTGCTCCATATGTTATCATGGGTCTAACCACCGTTGTGTATAACCATAGAGTAAAATTCGGGTTCAATCCCCAGTTTTTTTTTCCACACATTCTTTTACTTTGTCGCGGTGAGAGAGCTCAGTAGCCTCAATGGGTCTGAGAGCAATGCCGGCGGTAGCATAGCTACTGGTAGGGCGTCCCATGCCGTTAAGGTCGAAGACGAGAGGTGAAGCTAAAAAAGATCCGAAACGGTACTCATAGTGAGCGGCTACAAACAGCGTCTGACCCAAAATGATGAAACTATTATCAGGAAAGCGAGGGGAAACTACCTGATACATTCCTCCCCAGCATATCATTATGGCTCAATTTCAAACAGAAAGGGCTTTCAGTCCCGGGCACCCCTTAAATTGGGAGTGGGTGCGAGGAATAACCCGGTCAACAAAAATTAAATTAATTAACAAGCATCGAATAGGAAACATGGAATGTTATGAGCATGTTCCATGCAGGGAAAGCAGCAATACCGTAAAAGAAATGCTACGGCTGAAAATTGATATTCTCGGTTGCAGCGAAGTAAGATGGCCAGGCACTGGAAGATCTGAAGTAATCACCATATTTACTATTCAGGTGAACCCACAGCATAGAAATGGGGTTGCAATTATAATCACAAAAGAAGTGAATAAAACAGTCCTTGGTTTCATACCGGTATCAGACAGAGTGGCAATAATGAAGCTAAATTCCACTCGATGTAGGCTTAATATCAGACAGGTCTATGCACCAACATGCGATGGCAGCGACAAAGAGGTTGAAAAATTCTATGATGACATAAAAACAACTCGGAAGCAGACAAAAAGGAAGAAGTAACAATTTTAATGGGCGATTTTAACAAGGATATAGTGGGTCCTTATGGATTGGGTGAGAGGAACGATAGAGGAGAGACACTGTTACAATTCTAGAAAGAAGTTGACCACTCAATAATGAACACTTTCTTCCAGTTACCTCCCAGACAATTATATACCTGGAAATTACCTGCAGACAATGACCAACACATAGTCAGAAATCAGATTGACTTTATTACAGTAAATAAGAGGTTTCGAAATTCACTCACGTCTGTAAAGACCCAGGTGCAGACATTTATGCAGATCATAACTTGTTACTGTCACCTCTCAGATTGCGGCTAAAAAAAACCGAGAGAAAGCTGCAATACAAAAGATATGATACTCAATAATTGAAAAACGTCATACTACGGGTGAAAGAGCAGATAAATGTAAAAATGGCTAAAGTTCGAGGAGACATCGAGTCTAATATTCGGTAGAACAGAAAGTTAAATTCATTGCAAATATTATGACATCGGAAGCGGACGAAAATATTTCTTCTAAGCAAGGAAGGAAAAATAACACGTGGATGACAGATGAGATTCTGGATCTTATGGACCAGCGCAGAAAAGTGAAACACAAAAATAAGACTGAATATGAACAGATTCACCAGAACATCAAAAAGAAAATGAAAGAAGCCAAAAAGACCTGGTTGGAACAGCAGTGTAACGAAATAGAAGAAGTAGATAAAAAAACATGACATACTTAATATGCACAAAAAATTAAAACAAGCCGCTGACATGAGCATTTCCAGACAAACTGGCATTGTCACCGATGTAAATGGACAAGCACTGTTGGACGTAAATGATAAAATAAATAGATGGCGTCAATACATACATACTCTTTACGACGATGAGAATCGAACGTCAGTTATCACGGAAACTATAGTAACAGCAGGACCTCCCATTACCCGTTGGGAAGTTCTTAAAGAAATAAGAAGACTGAAAAACACCAAAGCACCAGGTCCAGATGAAGTTCTTGGAGTCCTGCTTAAACTTATTGATGAAGTGCATCTGGACTTTATCACCGATCTATTTAACCAAATTTATGAAACCGGAAATATTTCTAAGGACTGGCTACTGTTGGCATTTATACCAATTCCTAAAAAGCCTACAGCCAAAACATGTGAATATTACAGGACTATTTGCCTAATGAGCAATTTCTTGAAGGTTTTCCTTAAGGTTATTCACGAACGCATATATCGGAAGCTGGAGGCTGGTATTAGCAACATGCAATTCGGATTTAGAGATGGCTTAGGTACTCGAGAGGCACTGTTCAGTTTAAATGTTTTAATTCAAAGGGCCACAGACGTAAATTGCGATGTCTTCACTTGTTTCATTGATTTTGAGAAAGCATTCGATAGAGTTAACCATGATAAGCTAATCCAAATTCTAAATCAGTCAGGACTTGATGATAGAGATATCCGTATTATAGCTAAATTGTATTGGCAGCAAACAGCATGTGTTCGAATGGATAATGGGTCGTCGACGGAATTTTCCGTGAAGCTGGTTGTCAGACACGGCTGTGTACCTACTGTATCTTCTATTGTTTAATGTATATTCAAAAAGACTTCTCAGATAAGCACTGGAAGATGAACAGGATGGCACGATTTGTGTCTACGCTGAAGTACCTCAAAGACTGATCGATAGAGTGGTCGGGTTCTGGTGTCATATAAGCACCGTCGATTTTGAAGCTTTTTTTGGATTCTATGGAAAGATTACATCAAATGGGACACATTAACGCAAAAAAATTTGCGGATGAAGCACATTTTCGCAAAAATAAATTGAAAATTAAAATTAAAATTTAACATACATTTTTTGCGACTAAACACAATTCCAGTACACTTTGTCCTGAGGTATGGTCGCAGAAGGTTAATAATAACATAATATAAAGCTTCTTTTCTAAAAATTGCAAATAAAACTGTTTTTTTTTGCACTTTAAAACGATAATATAATATTTATGAGATAAACGTCAACATGACTATTTCTTAAAACATAATTATATTAGGTTGGCTTAGCCAAGGCCACCTACTGTAGTATAGGTGGCCTTGGCTTAGGACAGTTCAGCTGGCTGTTGTACGGGTAGATGTTGCCAAGTGTAATTTCTATTTGGTTCTAAAATATAACAGCCTCGTGTTGAATATGTTTCAAAAGTACTGTAGGACGAAAACTTCTTATAAATAATGATTCTTAATGGCTTTGTTTAATAAAATAACGATAATTCGAATACATAATTTACTAGAATTAGATGTTACGCTAGAAGTGGGTCACTTTTAATAATAAATGATATAAACTAATTTATTTAGTTTATTGAAATAGATACAAATTTAAAAGGTCATTTGGATTAGTTTAAGAGAGTATCACGCGTAGTTGGTTTGTTTTGTTACTTTGGGTTAATTTTGATTTTGTGATGGGCGAGGTTGGTCAAGAGCGTAGCGCGCTCGTCTCAATGCGCTTGTTTGGCTAATTAAAGTTAGTTTTGATTATTTTTGCTTAATCTGAAATACTTTGGTTAATTACGGTTAGTTTGGGTTAGTTTAGGTTAGTTTTGGTTAGTCTGGATTGGTTTTAGTTAGTTTGAGATAGCGAAGAGAAAATCGCGTTTGCCATTTTACTTTGATTAATTAGGGTTAATCTGGGTTAGTATGAGTTAGTTTTGGTTAGTCTGGGTTAGCTTAGGTTAGCTTGTGTTAGTTTTGGTTAGTATGAGTTAGTTTTGGTCAGTTTGGGTGGTTTTGCTTAGTTGAGAATAGCGAAGAGACAAGCGCGCGTAGCGCGTTTGTCTCTTTACTTTGGTTAATTAGGGTTAGTTTGGGTTAGCTTTGGTTAGTATGGGTTGGTTTTGCTTAGTTTGAGATAGCGAAGAGACAAGCACGCGTAGCGCGTTTGGCTCTTTACTTTGGTTAATTATGGTTAGTTTGGGTTAGTTTTAGTTACTTTGGGTTAACTTTGGTTAGTATGGGTTGATTCTGGTTAGTCTGGGTTAGGTTGGTTTAGTTTGGGTTAGTTTTGGTTAATTTGGGTTAGTTTTGGTTAGGCTCGGTTGGTTTTACTTAGTTTGGAATAGCGAAGAGGCAAACGCGCGTAGCGCGCTTGTCTCTTTACTTTGGTTAAGTAGGATTAGTCTGGGTTAGTTTTGGTTAGTCATGGTTAGGTTGGATTAGTGTGGGTTGGTTTTGGTTAATTTGGGTTAGTGTTGGTTAGGTTGTGTTAGTGTTAGTTATATTGGGTTAGCTGTAGTTGATTTACTGACGTGTGTAGCGCGCTTGTATTTTAAAATTATTTCATTTTATGACAAATGTACTTGATCTAGGACATTTACTGGGAAATAGACAAATTGAGTCAACTGTGTACCGTACTTATATGTATATACATGTATGGCTAAACAGCCAGGGTTAGTTTTGCTTTGTATGGGTTACTTTTGGTTAATCTGGGTTAGTTTAGGTTAGTTTAAGTTAGTCTGGACTAGTTTCGGTTAGTTTGCATCAGTCTGAATTAGTTTCGGTTAGTTAAGAGACAAATGGGAGCTTATTTGGTTAGTCTGAGGCATATAAGGAACATGCCCCTGGACTTGGCAATTTGCTTACTTGAAAATCAAGAAGGTTAGCCAAGTCTGACAACATTGCAAGTAAATTGTCATCATTAACGTCACATTGGGAGAGTTTTCGCATTTAAATGTCACTTATTTATAAAATTTCTTTTTCAAGTGCTTCGTCCGCAATTTTTTTTGCATTAATGTGTTCTATTTGATGTAATTTTTCCATTGAACCCAAAAAAACCTTTAAAATCGACAGTGCTTATATGACACCAGACCCGCATATGTCAAGAATTTAACATGCGGTTGAATATATCAAAAACTAAAATTATGATAGTCAGTAAAAACGACATCATTGCCCAATTCTTCTTGAAGGGATCTCTACTACAAAGAGTGCCAACAATAACATACTTACGAGCAAGTCTGATTGAGAAATGGGACCATTCTTACGAAATCAAAGTAAGGATTGAAATAGCACGATCATCATTCAATCGTATGAAAAAGGTTCTCTGTAGCAAGAACCTGTGTTTTCATCTTCGGACACGAATCTTGAGATGCTATGTGTGTTCGGTGTTTCTGTATGGCGTAGAGTCTAGCTACTTGTAAGCGGATTGAAGCTTTCGAGATGTGGTGCTATCGCCGTGCGCTGATAGTTTCATAGACTCATCATGTGACCAACGAGGCTATATTGCTGCGCATTCGAAAAGACAGAAAACTGCTGAAAACAGTGAAACAACGAAAACTGTCATACTTTGGGCATATCATGCGGAACAACACGAAGTACAAGCTGCTTCAAGTTATAATGCAGGGTAAATTCAATGGAAAAAGATCACCAATAGACAGGTCTGACAACAATAGAATTATTTCGATTGGGCCAGACTGATTGCCGACGTCCACTGAGGATAGGGCACATTGAGAAAAATAAGCTATTTAATTAGAAAAGTGAAGTAAGACACCTATTTTATTATGTATTTTCGCTACTCTGAGTAGTCCACATCTTCAAGATCAATAGTCCAAAATCCCCTTTAGAAAAAGGAAATATATTCAACTTTTATGACGCGTTTTGTATACCTGCGGAACCATAAAACTGCAGTTAACATTAATCAGGAATTTTAAGTCGGCTGTTTATTTATTAGGACGGGTTTACGAAGTTTTAAACAAATAATACTGTCATCGCCATTTTGCAGACTAACAAGGTGTTTGTTAAATTGGTATAAACCAAGTGTGATTTTACTTCTTTGCGTAGTTCGTAGTTCATTTTTGTGTTTTGGGGTATCTAGCATCAACAGCTTTAAAAATATTGTTTAATATTATATTACGATAGTAAAGAAGCCACAAAATGAAGCAAAGAAGATAAGCACATTTTTTTAATGATGTATTAGGAGATTAAATTCAATTTTTTCAACGAGATTTGGATGTCGCCGAATAATTGTTTTACGATTATCCCAGCTCACACGTCTGCCGACCCTTTATTTGACCGGATTTGCAATATTTACCTTTGGACTAACTTATGTGCAGTATCACGCTTAGGTACATAGTCTTGGTAGATTATTTACAAGACTAACCTGAATCTTGTTTCGCGATAACGGCAAAGGTCGTAAATAACTCAAACAGCTTGGGTAATGCAAGAAATCAAATGGGAATTATTTAAATGTAGATATATATATATATTTTTTAATGAAACGTAGTTTTTCTACATTTTTGAGAGATGTTTAATGTACTGTAGATTTAAAGCCAATTTATTGGTTTAATGTTAGTTTAAATATCTTATTGATACCCACACGCCAAAGTCTTGACAATACAAAATAAGAGAGCAAAATTCTTGACAAAATGATGACAAACAAAACATTTAGATTGAATTTAATTGTTTAGAGCTAAAAATAGTATTCTTGACACAATGATGAAGGTAAAAGTAAAATATAACAACTCTGGATAAGTTTTCTGCCTTTTTCTCTTGAATTAATAGTGTAAATAGGCTAAATCCAAATCAAGAACCTTTACAAAGGTATCAGTTGAATTAATAGCATTTCTACTAATTTAACAACAAATGGGCTAAACCTCAAACCAAGAACATAACTAAAGTACTAAAAGAGAAGCAGCTTAAATTAAATTTAAATTTGGGGCACCCTCCCAACATCAAATCAGGTTGCCAGTGGCGTACAAAGCAAAATCATAAGAAATTCATAATATTTAACACTAGAGGAGGTATTTTTCTGAACAATGGAAAGTAGCACATACTATAGTAGTACCTTGTCACGGGCCGATTTGGCTGTTGTACATTGAAGCGTAAATAACCTTAGAATTCGTCACCGTTCCTATAGCTTCAAGCGCATTTATATTTACTAGCGAAACACCCTCGTAGACTCCGTCTGACGATATCCTGATCGAGACAATTAAAAATAAAATTTGCGTCTCTAAACGAATTGAATTTGGCTCGTGAGGACCCCGAAAGTAAAGGCGGTGGCTGTAGCGCTTTCGTAGCGCATACTGTTTTTGGATTGGTTGTCGAGTTAGGCATTGCGCGCAGTTACTTAATTGCCTTCGGAATAATTAAGAAATTTTATTAGATGGTGTGGTTTAATGACAATGTCCTTTTGGCTACTCTGAGTGGATTTTTTTTGGTAGATGCAGATATATCGAAATCCCAAGTTTCTATTGTCTAATTCCCTTGGATGAATTATTGAGAAGAACATGTGATTTGTCAGGCCATGCAATCATTGGTGGAGCGAGATATTCGAAGTGGGGATTATCTGTTCCTTGAGTTTTCAATTTATTGACGTCACTCTACGTCGATCTTGCTCTGAGTCAAGCAGTTCTTTTGGGTACCGGTTGGAATCAATTTTTGATTTTACCTTTGATAGGATTTTCCAACCGGGCCATTTTTAATAGTTTCAGTCCGTATCTGTGTTTTATCTTTTCTTAAGCGTTGGTGTTTGAAGCTGCCCTTTGTGGGATTTGAATGCTGCTTTAGGGAGACGCCTTCTCGCCCAACTGTAAAGCTATCTAGCGATAAGCAACTGGCTACCCCTTCACAGGGTTCTACCGTTGGGTCTATTCCTATCGTTGGGTCTATTTTTACCGTCGGGTCTACTCCTATCGACAGATCTACTTCTACCGTCGGATTCATTGCTATCGCCGGCTATTATCGCCTAGCATCGCTAAAGACAGGGTTTTCTTTGGCTACGCCTGTCTAGCGGTACTACCTATAGAGTCCTTCGCTTGTCAAGAAAGTTTTTTTTTTCTACTTTGAGCAGTTCTTTTCTGGAAGCTGCCTGAGGCGCTACTCATCAGCCAAGTAAAAAATTCCTTTTTTTTATATATATATATATATATTTTGTGATAATTGCGTGCAATTAACTTACGAACTCGAAATATTATTATTTTGTTGCTTTGTTTTCGAACAAAGATTAACTTTTTCATTTCTTTGCGGCGGTTACCAACGTATCATAACTGATACCCAGATAAACATAGTTAGTAATACGGCTCTGTAACGGATCATGATTTGACGCGCGAAGTGAATATTCGAGTTATTTGAATTTACCTATAACGAGTTGGTAGATATTTGCAGTATCGCTGGCCTTCGTCATATTTTACTGACATTGTGATTGAGGCTTAACGCGTTCATCATAAATTACAATTAAATATTTCGGCGTTTGTTTATATTAAGCATATGATTTATTTCGTCAAGTATCTTGAATGAATTATTGGGAACATGTGATTTGTCAGGCCATGTAATCATTGGTGCAGCGAGATATTCGAAGTGGGGATTATCTGTTCCTTGAGTTTTCAATTTATTGACGTCACTCTGCGTCGACCTTGCTCTGAGTCAAGCAGTTCTTTTGGGTACCGGTTGGAATCAATTTTTGATTTTACCTTTGATGGGATTTTCCAACCGGGCCATTTTTAATAGTTTCAGTCCATATCTGTGCCTTATCTTTTTTTAAGTGTTGATGTTTGAAGCTGCCCTTTGTGGGATTTGAATGCTGCTTTAGCGAGAGGTCTTTTCGCCCAACTGTAAAGCTATCTAGCGATAAGCAACTGACTACCCCTACACAGGGTTCTACCGTTGGGTCTATTCCTATCGTTGGGTCTATTCCTACCGTCGGGTCTACTCCTATCGACAGATCTACTTCTACCATCGGATTCATTGCTATCGCCGGCTAAAGACAGAGTTTTCTTTGGCTACGCCTGTCTAGCGGTACTACCTATAGAGTCCTTCGCTTGTCAATAAAGTATTTTTTTCTATCGTGAACAGTTCCTTTCTTCTACTCATCAGCCAAGTAAAACATTTCTATTTTTTTATATATAAATTTTGTGATAATTGCGTGCAATAATTAACTTACGAACTCGAATTATTATTATTTTGTTGCTTTGTTTTCGAACAAAGATTAACTTTTTAATTTTTTTGCGGCGGTTACCAACGTATCATAACTGATACCCAGATAAACATAGTTAGTAATACGGCTCTGTAACGGATCATGATTTGACGCACGAAGTGAATATTCGAGTTATTTGAATTTACCTATAACGAGTAGGTAGATATTTGCAGTATCGCTGGCCTTCGTCATATTTTACTGACATTGTGATTAAGGCTTAACGCGTTCATCATAAATTACAATTGAATATTTCGGCGTTTGTTTAGATTAAGCGTGTGATTTATTTCGTCAAGTAGCCAAGTAAAACCTACTATTTCTCGCCAGATTTCTCAATGTTACCATAAATTAATCTGCTAGAATTACTGGTCATTTTCTCATCTCTTTTCCTTCTTTTATGATCAACTATGATATATTGCATTTAAGAGTAATAAACCTATTCTTTGTCTATTTACCTATTTTATTTAATTAGCTTTTGATTAATATTCCAAAGGAGGTCACTAAACGCGATAGGTATCTCATTTTTCTTATTACTTACGCTCAATAATTGAAACATTTGATTGATATTTGAGTGTTTGTTTATCACTGACTTTAGTTGTTTTTGATTAATAGTTGAATATTTGTTTATCACTAAATTTAGTTTTTTTTCGCTCGGCGACAACTCGTTCTAGCCTACGCATCGACATATGTAAATTCATTCAATTTCTAATTTTAAATATTCAAACCTAAAATTTGTCTTTCAAAGAGAGAATTCATTCTCAGTTCCCTCTAAGCTGGAGTGAAGGTTTTGCGCCCATTAGAAGGACTGCAGAAAGAGCGTAACAACCTTAACTAGATAAACCCTCAGAAAACCTGTTACCCATACTATTAAAAGTATTTGAGAAATATTTTTTAACAGGCTTAACCCCATTGTGATACTAATTTATCGATTCAAGCTTAGGAAAGAGTGCTTCGGGTTGTAAACAAATTAAAAAAGATCTGGGCAACAAGGTATTGATAACATAGAAAAAACCTGACCTAGAACAAGTAATTCAAACAAAACAATGTTTTTTAACCTATAGCACGTTGACTCTTGTGTTGATTACCGATTTCCAATTTATCTAATTGCCTTTTTAATAATGACTTCATTCCCCGCGTAGGTTTGAAGCATAAGAAACACGCCGATGATTCATTAGTATTACAAAAGTTTTAAAAAAATGTTGAGTCAGAGACGCAAACACACACCCAAAAATAAATACATTATTATTATCATCGGAGCTTTAAATTTTCGCTTCAATATTAAATCCCTTTAATTCATTAGAGTGGCGAAATTGGGCTTTTAATACAATGATAATGGGATTAATTCTTTTATCGTCAATTCTCTACAATATTAGGCGGCGACAATAAATTAACTCGACTACAGTGTGGAAATATACCTGTCATAAAAGACCTGGGCTCCGTGCAAGTCCTGCTGCACCCTTCCGGGCACCAAACGGGCTCCCTGCGTGGGCCTGTGTTGCCCTTTACACCTGCAGGGGTCGTGCTTGTCCAAGTAGTGTGCCAGCGTGTCCCATCCTCCGCCTACGCGTACCATAACGTGTTTCCTCAAAATCTGAAACCAAATGTAGAATTAATTGAAATTTAAAAATACATTGATGTTTGAGGGTTGCTTTTAACCAACCACGCAATATAGGTTCGTCAATGTTTATATTAGTTATTCCACTATTTTCCTGTGTGACTTGTGTGACTTTTCCCCATTAAAATTCCTAGGCATTGGGCTGTCGCTACTTCGCTGACGTACGACCTTCTCTTAATAAGATTTTATGGCTTTTTTCATTGCCGTTGTGATCAGGAACATTATTAGCTAATTAGTGGCAATTTTCATAGAAAATATTCCATTACGAAATAACGTTTGCGTACGGTTGGCTAGCCTTTTGATTAGTCCAACGCAATCGTATTTGTTGAAGGAATTAGCGCCGATAAAAATAGTTAACTTGAACTAGTATATAATTTCTAGTTTAACTTCGTTATCCAAAATGGGATATAAATTCATTTTTATCCAGTATAGATAGGCAAAAAGGCAATTGTCATCAAAGTAAAACCGCATATTATTCAATTACTAACCCACTCATACCTAAATAATCTCTTTGCCCTCAACAGTCAATTCTGAATACCAAAATTACAATTATGTTAATATTACGAAATTACCAAATTACAATTATGTTAATATTACGAATTTACAGGCAGTTCCACTAATCGAAAAACAAAATTGAATATTTTTAATAATAATTGTATCGTAGGTCGTAGGTGAATACCCAGCACAATTGACTGGCACCTTGGGCTCGGTCAAGTTTGCCCCCCATATTAAAGAAATTTCAAAAGTAAATGAAGCATAATTTTGCACACCGCAAATAAAATTTTGCACACCCACACAAGGAAAACTAGAGCTGTTTTTTATACGGGGGGCAAACTTGACCATTCCTCCCCGTCTGTTACAAAATTTTGATGCAACTCGAATTGGCAAATTTTGCACAACTTTGCACACCGATTTTCAAATTTTGCACACTTTTCTGGAGAAACTTATGAGGTATTAAAGATTTGTATTTTCCCCCCGTTTGTGACAAAGTTAAAAAAATTTGCTGCTGGTAGGTTCAACTAATTTTGCACAATTTTGCACACCAATTTTAAAATTTTGCACACTTTTCTGGGGAAAGTTATGAGGTATTAAATATTTGTATTTTCCCCCCGTTTGTCAAAAAGTTGAAATCTTTTATTGCTGCTAGAATCAACTAATATTGCACAATTTTGCAAACCTATTCTCAAATTTTGCACTCTTTTCTGGAGAAAGTTATGAAGTGTTAAAATTTTGAATTTTCCCCCCCGTTTGTCAAAATGTGGAAAAATTTTGATGCTGCTAGGCTCTACTAATTTTGCACAATTTTGCACACCTATTTTCAATTTTTGCACACTTTTCTGGGGAAAGTTATGAGATGTTAAAGATTTGCATCCCCCCCCCTTTGTAAAAAAATTAAAAAATTTTGATGCTGGTATGTTCCACTAACTCTGCACAATTTTGCACACTTTTCTAGGGAAAGTTATGAGGTATTAAAGATTTACATTTTCCCCCCCGTTAGTGGAAAAATTAAAAAATTTTGCTGCTGGTAGGTTAGACTAATTTAGCACAATTGTGCACACCTAATCTCAAATTTTGCACACTTTTCTGGAGAAAGTTATGAGGTGTTAAAAATTTGCACTTTTCCCCCCGTTTTTCAAAATGTTGAAAATTTTTTATGCTGCTAGGTTCAACTAATTTTGCACATTTTTGCACACTATTTTCAAATTTTGCGCACTTTTCTGGGGAAAGTTATGAGGTGTTCAAATTTTGAATCCCCCCCCCCCCCTATGTAAAAAAGTTAAAAAATTTTGATGCTGGTAGGTTCCACTAATTCTGCATAATTTTGCACACTTTTCTAGACAAAGTTATGAGGTATTAAAGATTTGCATTTTACCCCCCGTTTGTGAAAAAATTAAAAAATTTTGATGCTGGTAGGTTCGACTAATTTAGCACAATTTTGCACACTTTTCTGGGGAAAGTTATGAGGTATTAAATATTTGTATCCCCCCCCCCCCCCCCCCGGTTGTCAAAAAGTTGAAATCTGTTATTGGTGCTAGGTGCAACTAATTTTGCACACCTATTCTCAAATTTTGCACACCTTTCTGGAGAAAGTTATGAGGTGCATTTTTCCCCCCCGTTTTTCAAAATGTTGAAAATGTTTTATGCTGCTAGGTTCAACTAATTTTGCACATTTTTGCACACCTATTTTCAAATTTTGCACACTTTTCTGGAGAAAGTTATAAGGTGTTAAAATTTTGAATTTTTCTCCCCCGTTTGTCAAAATGTGAAAAAATTTTGATGCTGCTAGGCTCTACTAATTTTGCACAATTTTGCACACCTATTTTCGATTTTTGCACACTTTTCTGGGGAAAGTTATGAGGTGTTAAAGATTTTCATTTTCCCCCCCGTTTGTGAAAAAGTTAAAAAATTTTGATGCTGGTAGGTTCAACTAATTTTACACAATTTTGCACACCAATTTTGAAATTTTGCACACTTTTCTGGGGAAAGTTATGAGGTCTTAAATATTTGCACTCCCCCCCTCTTTTGTCAGATTTGTAACACCTCATAACTTTCCCCAGAAAACTGTGCAAAATTTGAAAATAAGTGTGTAAAATTGTGCAAAACTAGTTGAACCTAGCAGCATTAAAAAATTTCAACTTTTTGACAAACGGGGGGGAAATGCAAATATTTAATACCTCACAACTTTCCCCAGAAAAGTGTGCAAAATTTCAAATTTGGTGTGCAAAATTAGTTGAACCTACCAGCATCAGTTTTTTTTACTTTTTAAAAAACGGGGGGGGGGGGGGGGGCAAATCTTTTAC
>JAEQML010057253.1:0-32483 GCA_016904865.1 Pissodes strobi
GTTCGACTGAGACTGACACTGAACTGAGAACTGATATGACCGTTTAAAAGGTAAGTTCCTTAAACAAGATAGCTAGATAGTAAATGAAATGAGAATTAACGAGAATATAAACGATATATAGACGTCAAAAATCAAAATGCCTAGTCGTTTAATTATAAATTCATTAATTAAAATGATAAACAACTTATTTTCGCTTATCAGCGATATACGGTAATTAAGACAAACGTCTTACAGTCGTCAATTATAAATTCATTAATTAAAATGATATATACCGATAAGCGATATACGGTAATTAAGACAAACTTCTTACAGTTGTTAATTAGTAATTTATGATTAGAATGATAGATAACGATAAGCGATATACGGTAATTAATACAAACGATTTACAGTCGTTAATTATAAATTCATTAATTAAAATGATATATCATGACAGATCGAGAATTAAGGTCCTTAAATAAGTAGATATTGATTTTACTTAATTCTGGTCGAATTGTAGACACTGAGACTTCTCCACCATGTGGTTGCGTCACCCTGGCAAAAAAACCCCGGTACGGCTAACTGACGGCGGGATTAGCTATATCAGCGTCGAGAGGATGAAGTATTATCCCATAGAATGAGTTCTATCCCACAGAAGGACCCTAGTTAATGATGAATAACTCTAGCCATCTTAAATAGAAACACTAGTGTTCAACATACCTTAAAAAAGGGGGTCAGCACACTAGTTCATCAGTTTATAGACTATATGGCCGATAATTTTAGACAATAGCCATTCTACTTAATTTGCTTAATACGGCAAAGACACCACTAGGCGGTAGTTAGACCTAAGTAAATATAAACTTCGATACGGAAAACGGCTTGCTCGCCCTGAGTGTTCAGACAAGAAGGGCTCTCAATTTTCTCGCCAACGAATATATGCCACCTTTGTCAAGTGGACCATTAAACGGATGTACCGTACGCATTTATACATTCCGTAAATGTATACGGCACCTAGCACTATCCCATTGGTTGGATTTAAAATTTCAACGAATCAAACTTCGAGTGCCATATGCGTGTACGGAATGTAAATCGGTGCCATATGGACTTACGGAATGTAATAACAGTTTATTGAGCAGGATGTCTTTGCGATTCAGTGGATCATATTTAGCAAGCCTGGTGGCGGCAGTAGTTAGATGCTGTGCTTCTGATACGATGCTTCGGTTTGCCTCAGAGTTCAATTCCCATAAGTGGCAAGCGTTGTTTAAATTTTTTTTAAGGTTATGTTTGTTTTTTTTTTTTTTTTAATTTGGGGTAGTTTTATTTTGTTTGGGTTAGTTTTGGTTAGTTTTGTTTCATTGCACCTCAGAGCGAGCGAACGGCCACCGAGGTGCCATATACATTTACGGAATGTATGAATGCGTACCGTACCTGTCAAGGAGCTTCGAACACCTGGAGTAATATCGCGAGAAGTAAGGTAGCGAGAGTATCGATAACACAAATAAACCAGTAAAATCTGGAAATGAGTCAGAATCTAGTCGAAGGAAAAAAATTACACAAACATCTGCCTTTCGAGAAGTAAATATTGATGATACTGTCACGGCTAGCAACCATATGTATGTAAAAAGAGTGTTTTATAAGATCACACTTCGTGAGTATTGACAATGCATTTCATTCAGCGAGCTCCACTTGGTGTATAGCCAGAGATTGAGGGGACCATGAAACAAAAATTTTAACCAATTACTGTACTGATTGATCTAAGATAAAAATAAAGTGTATTCACCGGATAACCTCTGTCCCCTTGCTTCATGCCAACAACCATCAATACTATATTGTTATATAATGTCAGACATATATTTTCTTTCTTAGACGACTAGCTAGTGTCACCTTAACTAGTTTAGGCTACCCCAGGCGACCCACTGCCGCTAAGCAGTAGGCAACTCAACACCTGGAAACTAAGATAACATATACCGAGATCTTATAATTAAACTGTGTCAATCGAGAAGACAAGTGAGAGCCTTTCATAACTCACAAGACCAACTCGATGGGATCCGCGCGAAAGGACATTCCTGTCGATTGCTACACAATCGACCACAACCTGGTAATACCTTGCCAATCGGCAGTAAACTCTGGTATACCATCAAAATTCCTGCCATGGACTTTAATAACAATATAAACTATTATTCACATGTCGACATGACAAAACAACCGCACAAAAGTAAACTATGACCACTCTATATACATGGTTCTTGATCGACCAAAGCACTCACTGCACCGTTTTCGTTTGAGGTCTGTCCTAATCTCTGCTGATGTTAGGGTATCAGTTTTTAAGGGTATAAAGCTAAATATCACGGATTGATGGGTAACATTTTAAGTATTAGAGGATCTTCATAAAAATATGTTTATTAAATATTTTAACTAACTTTATGATGTTTTACGTCCGGAATATTCCCAATATATTTTCGACTGGATATAAATAGCGGGCAGATCGCGTATTGCGGCTAGTTAATCATCGAGTGTTGAATTGTAAAGATCTATTAGTTGTAAAGTTATGAGGGTAGTTTATAGTATGTTTAATTGTATATACACCACGGGAAAAACGTAACAATAATATAAAAATTATTGCATCAAATGAGCAAGGTATTTTGAAACATGTTATTTATTAATGCTTCCACATCTTTTTCACACAATGAATTTATGTACTTTTTAGAATTTCTTGAAACCATTATGGTATGATTTGTATATCGGTGAATATAATAATATCTATATATAAGCTACTGGTCTGAAGAGGAAAGCAGAGGTTTAACTATTTATACGCACTAGAGATTGTATTTCTTGGAGTGTATATATAAATATTATTTGTATTCTTTTGCTCATTGCTGATAAACTAGGCTAAGAAATAAAACAACTAATTAAAACACGAAATGTTTTATTTTCGGTGGTGTATATAACCAGTTGTAAATACAGTGTATTAAAATATATAAATCATAATTTATACAAAGCTATAATACCTCTATGGCGCAAGGCATTCTCCGAATCGGTAATAATGAAGCACCTGTAGTTCGCGTAAGACAAGGCCATCTGATTTTTCAATTCGACATACACATACATATATGTCATGGTGATGCGGCCGGAAAGTACTAATATCAAGATGAATTCGTGTACCTGCTAGGGTCTAGAGGTTCGGAGCATGCTAATAATATTTATTCCCAAGTAATGGGTTTATTTTAGTCTCCCACTGACAAATTTTAGATGGGACTTAAAATTAGGATGGAATATTCTTGCTGATCTCTGTACACTGGTTCACTCTCGGGTGCCACTACCTTAAGGTTCCACCGTGATTCCTGGATGATGATGACTGATATATCTGAGGCCCCTTAATCTATCCTGAGGCGCCACCGGAAGATATCTAGGATATATGGCCGAGTATGATGTTCGGGGCATCAAAATATGAAAAGAATACTGTACAAGGCCGTTAAAGATTTCTGTCTCAAATTGGCGAGGACGTCAGTTAATTTAGGTTAGATTTTTGAGAGAGTAATTAATAAACAAAAGGAGTAGAAATCACCGCTTGAAAATAATAAAGCGTGCAGAAGAGTAAATCTATTTGACATCAATTGATATATCCCTTCGCCAACTTGGGCAGAACTTCTGTTCAAATTTTATTTTTGAACGATTATATTTTAATGTTAGAAAGGTACAAAATAAAGACTCAATTAGCAATGGACTACTAATTTGAATTGAATTCAGTACAAAAAGACAAATTGGCCCAAAATTGGCCTTAGAGGGCCGCACTCTTGGAACATACAACAAATACGTGTATGTTTAAGAATAATCAATTAAGATCACCTCTAACCTAACAAGATCAGATAATACAAACGATAATTAATAGCGATATTGGAGGGGGTTATATAGGGTCTCCTACACTCATCGAGCCCTTCAGTTATTAAATTGTTTCCTCTAATTATAACTTAAGTTCTAATTAAGGAAAGCAATTTAATACTCAAGTATACCCTATAGGCCAAAGACCGTTAATTTCATTAGGTGGATTGCAAAAAAAAACAGAAATTCCGTCGCTCTTTTGTACGAATAAGGCCATTTCTTCTTCACGAACCGACTTCAAATACCGACAATGCCGGACATTAGGCAAAATATATTCAAAGGGAACATGGGTATATGTAAAAGACAATAGGTACACGACATTAGAGATAAGGCTATATGCCTGATAGCAAACTATGCACCATGGCTAAAGACAGCATGTGCATGGGTATATGCAAAAGATACTAGGTACGCGATATGATAGGCAATGCTTGCCTATTTTAACGTCCCAGGCGTCAATTTACCTAAAGTGATTGACGAGACAAGATAAGATAAAAATCACTAAGATTAGGGAATAATAATTCCACGTGTAAAAATTTTTCTGTAGGGCCACGCGTAAATAATAATAATAATAATAGTCTTTGTTAATAGCACACTGGCTAGAACAAATACAATTCATCTTAACATTCCTAAAAACAATACCATTACAATGAAAGCACACCAATGAACACTATTATATATAAATGTCATGGAGTTACAAACTATAGTCTGGATTATACTTAATAAATTTGTACATCTCAATCCAGCATCTTCCTTCTAGGTGTGTGTCCCTTGCAATTCAATACCATTATCAAGGCTTTGTTCGTTTTTTTTTGTAGAGGGTCAATAATCAGAGTTATTCATCGAAAACAACACCGAATGAAATGTTTCTTACAGCTTAAATTTGTACCAAGTAACTCTAACTGCGACTATTAGTGGACTCTTCCAATGATAGCTAGAAATAATGTTCTTTTAAATACTTTCTCAAGGCAGCTTTTAACAAATTTTAAGACCTTTATGAAAAATATTATTTTGTGCAAAAGTGGTTCTTACTGTCCTGATGTAAAAGTTATCAAGACTTCTAGTTGTATAATGGTGAACATCCCTTGGTACACACCCCTCAACATGATTCTTTGGCAGCATATCATGGATCATTTTATAAATAAAAAGTAAAGAATTAAGTATTATTGTTTGATTTACACTTAAAACATTAACCGATTCTAACATATCCTTACTTCTAGCAATCTTTCTGCAATTTAATATGTGTCTTAAAGCTATATTCTGTCTCTTTTGCATAGTTTGTAGGTATATCGGCCAATGTGGATAGGAACATGACAGTTAAGCAAAAATTTATATGAGGCAAGATCAGACTTACATATTGTAAGTTTAGACCATGTACTGAGTTCACCTCTGTCTACCCAGCACGTTAATTTTTCTAGTTATCTTTGTCATCATCTAGTCAAATATTTGATTTTTTTAACCCTTTCTATGGATTTATTGAAAACTTTAATTCGATTTAAATTACTGTCATCTACAACCCTGGACTTATTATGAATTATCAAGTTTTTTCTTTATTAATTTGCAAACTATTGTTATTGAGCCATTTTTCAATTGATTTTAGTTAGTTCCTCATTCAGAATATTCACCACATTTTGCACGTTGCTACCCACTACATACAAAAGCGTATCATCTGCGAATAATTGGATCTTACAATTCTTAATACAATTAAGGATATTATTAGTGTACAAAATAAATGTATTCGGGCCAAGAACCGTTCCTTGAGGAACGTCAAATTTTAACTCTTGAGGTGTCGATAGGCATAGGCAGTTCTCTAATCTATTAATCTCTTCTCGATCTGTCAAGTAGTCTTTGAACCACTTTAGCACGCCACCACCAAATCCATATCTTGTTAATTTCAATAACAACAGTTTTCGATCGATCGTCTCAAATGCAAGGCGCGGCGGCCTTTATATATTTCCCTGCTAATGCCTCCTTCCAACTCAGTAGGGGGCTCTGTAGAGCTGTTTCACACGAATTTCCTCTTGCGAAAACCGGCTTGATACTTGCTAAGTAAATTGTATGTTTCCAAGTATTTGATAAATTGTCCATTTACCGCTAATTCTAATACTTTTTCGACAACCGGAACCATATTTATTGGATGAAAGATAGAATTCTTCACAGCAATTATTATTCATTTTTTTTTTCTACTGGACATACAATCGTCGTTTTCCATCTTTTTGGGAAAGAACCTGACTCAAGGCTCAAGTTTATTATTTCTAGAAACTTGTCGCCCATACATTCCAAAGACAGCTTTAGAATTTTGGTGTTTATGCCATCTATACTACTAGTTTTTTTTTTACATAGTTAGTACCTTTTTTTCAAACTGTAAGTTTAATAATCTGAATTTGGTCATCGAACACTGCGGTACACTAATCTCATTAACTGTTTCCGTGACAATTTGGTTCTTTACAATCTGGTGTGAAATTGTATTGATGCTCTGAAGAAAATAATTATTAAGATGTTCACAATATTTTGTTTATTAACAGTTATTGCAGTGTCGCCAAATATGATTACATCAGTATTATTTGTAGTACTTTGACCCTGTACCAGTAGTTTTAACGTTTTCCACATTTGAGTTGGTTGGTCTTTTGCTGTATCTATTTTTTCTGTGTAATATCTTTTTTCCTTTGTCTAATGGGTGCCACCACTTGATTCCTTTTTGTCCTGAAATCTGACCAATCCTGCTCACTACTTGTTATTGTGGCCCTCCTATATAGCATATCTCTTTCTTTTATTTCCTCTGCAATCGCTTGTTTCCACCAGGCTTTACTGCCCCATTTGCATTGAATGGTCATTTCTTCTACAGGAGCATGTCTGTTTAATGTATATAATTCGTGAACATTGCCAGAATGACGGGGCCAATTGATATCCATAAGTTCAAGTTGATAATTCAATTCAAAATGTTTATACTTTCTAATCAGTTTCGTTTTATTCCAGTTAATATTTTGGTGCTTTATGTCGATCATTTTCATTGCATGATCAGTTATTTTTGGAGTTGAAAGTGTTTCCCATTTAAGTTGTTTCTTGTTCGTTATAGTAAGGTCGATGATGGTAGAGCTCTGCTGAGTAACTCTTGTAAAACAGTTCACAAGCTGATAGGGTGCGTGCTTATCATCGCATATTTAATTGAATTATTCTTCCCCACACAATATTAAACATTTAAATACAAAATATATAACAAAATCCATGCATAAAAAAAAAATAACGGTACCTTCCCAAAACACCTTTCGCTGCCACCACAGGAACCAAGATGATCAACCCAACAAACCAGATATAAAGTAGAGTTTATCAAAAAATGTATTGGCGCACAAATCACATAGTTCCATTTTTTATTACGAAGGAGTGTTTCGCCGATTTAAGTCATGCAAACTACATATTGAACTTAATTGGCATATAAAGATAAGGTTTTCCTACCGCTGTGTTTGCATAAAAACAATTATAATATTTATGTTTATTTTAAAATACCTGAACAATTTTCAAATAATATATTTAAAAGAAAAATTAATTTCAAACGAATCTGTTGTGCATAGATATGTATTATTTGTGTATGAAGCTAAGAAACAGCAGCACGTTTGAAATTCCATTGTGCAACGGGTACTGTAATTATGTCGAGCTACTATAGTTTTCTATACTCTCCACCTCTGTAACTTTGTATTCGTACTATATTTATAGGGTTCGGTTCGAATAGTAGGTTGAAACTACTAGGTGTAAGATAAAAAGTTATTAATCAACATAAGTGAACTCTGAACAAAAATCATGTTACGGAATTGTTAAAATTACCGTAACAGTATGATAAAAATAGTATCAGTACCGAGTACCATAACACATTACAGAGTACCTAGGTACCTATTATATTTTTAATGTGTGCTTTTAATGTACGCAAATAGACCTTTTTTTGCTTGCTGATATCTTGAAAACGAAGGAATTTAGACATATGATAAGATTTCAGATACGTATAGAAATATTAGGAAAATTAAAGAGATTCGGAATAATCTAAATTTTACTGCCCATTTTTTGAGTCATCCTGTACATGACACAATATTTTTACAACATGACTCTTCTGATCTGGTACATGGTATGGTAGATAAGATTTGCCTTTCAACACGTCGACCACAATTGATCTTTTGTGTATAGTTTTTTGTGTAGTTAGGCGAGTTAGACATCGGTCTTTTGGCCTGACCATTGTTCCTCCCAAAGTGAATGCGTAAGGTTCAGCTTCCTTCTGTTTGTGATTGGGATCACTACGGTTTTGCTTGGGTTGACACTACTTAGTCTTTCCTATGTACTGTAAATGTACACCATGTGCTGACAAGGTTGAGTGCACTTTGCATACGTTCTGAGAGAATGTCTCAACAACCAGAGACCAAATCATGGGCGATAGAACCCTCTTGAGGGCATCGCTTTGTTACTTTGACTGTGACGGCTGTTTCTCCAATGGTCGCAGTGGCTTCATGGCTGGTTAGCATGGATTTTATTAATTTTGTAGTAGTTGGTTCCACTCCTCTGCGGGTTATGGCGCGCTGAATGGGTTCATGTGAGGTGTTGTCAAATGCACCCTCTATGTCTAGAAAAGCACACAGCGCCACTTTTTTTCAGCCTGTGCATTCTCTGATGCATATCATGCCGTTTAATTTTTGTGAAATATATTTGCTGGTATAAACGTAGTTTTCCGTCTCCCCATCATTGCCATGTATATAATTATTAGCGATAGACATACTAGATAATTAAATATTTACCGAGGTATTTACCAAATTTCCGTTTATAATTATTAATGATTCTTTAGTATACACTGTTAACATATTTTAGTGCCTGCCAATATTAAATAATGTACATGTTATTACAGGATCAACAGGGTAATATTAAGTCAGTGGCCCCTTCGCCCTTAGCACTCTTGGCTGCCACCTGCAGCCGTATTGGGCCAGGTGAAATACAGGTAACATATCAGACCCAAGCTCAAATCCAAGGATCTCCTGCAACGATCAATATGTCTACCACTCCTACTCCTCAAAATCAGCAAATGAAGCAGCAAGGTGTAACTGTTCAGCAGGCTGCCCAGGCGCAACCTCAACCACAGGTATGTAAATTGAATAGTAACGTTGTAACCAAAACATATTCTGATTTTTTCGTCATTCTTTAATTTATAGCAGAATCATGGATTAGTCTGTGAGGAATTCTAAACCTTCGAATTCAAAAAAAAATCCCATAGGTAGGATTAGATTCATAAATTGGTTATCTATATTTCGACGACTATTAAATAATGCACGCCCGTAAGTAATAATTCATATAATCCACGGACTGCGACCAATCACAGGAATATCCGTTGGTAAGCAATGTTCTATACGGAACAATCACTAGAAGATTCTTTTCAAAAATATTGAGTAAGCCAAGGCCAGTAGGTGATGCTTCGCGGACGCCCTTAAATGCAACCTGTCATGTTTAAATAAAAGATATTAATTATCTTAAAAGTGACAGTGGACAAATGCGACAAAGGAAATGGAGGTGAAAGTGAAAATAGTGGAAGTAGCGATCAATGGGGTTCTTTTGTTGTGTGAACTTGTAAAGATAAAAATACAGAATTGACCATGCAAGTAGCTAGAGTCGTTTACGCAGCAAACCGCAGTTTGAATAAACAATAAGGTAGTTCGAAAGGCCATAGAAATTTTAAGACCCGAAAAGAAATAATTGAAAAAGAAAAATGTAAATATTTTAACCAGTTATCTCGACAGTATTTGCATACGCATTTTGAGCCTTAGGCAGTATCTTAACTTGCATTTTTAGTGTATTGCTTGTTTGGTGCGTGGGGTTTTCCTGTAATTGGGATTTCAGTGTTTTCGTCGCAAAGGCTCTGACTCCTCCATCTTTCAGCATGTTAGCGCAGATAAAAAAAACCCTTAGCAGGTTTTTTGATTGCGCGGAGAGTCCTTCATCCACCGAGGAAGTGTGTGTAGTCCTTCCACCGAAGGAGTCCCTTGCATTACGATCGTGTAGATGTTACCTTCTGGGAGTTGCCAGGCCAGAGTTCAAGACGTATTTGATTTTTATTTATAACTGTCGTCTTTTTTACCTAATACCTCAAGTTTCACTTTAACTTAAGGCAAGTCTAAAGTTTTGTTTAATCAACATCGATTATTTGACTAAAGCTATAGAGTATATTATTTTTTACCTCATGGGTTTTAACGAGTTGTAACCACAATAATACTGGTTGTATTACGTCCTAGTGGAGTCAAGAAGTGTAAACGGAACATGATCATGTTATGGGTAATTTAGGAATAGCTGATTTATTGTTTATTTTTATTCACTTTATTTGTTCTACCACAGGTAGTTAGTAGTAATCATACTTGTTGCATAACACGTACTACGATTGATTAACTTTTTTTATAAGTTAGTTTCTCTGTTAATAGACAGAGCAAATACTCTATGCCGTATAGCAATTAGCTAAAGTATTTTTTTCTGACTTAAGTGAGTAATTAGGTTTTTGTAACTTTGACATTTGGTAGCTGTTTAGCTTTAACAAACCAAACAAAACATACTTGATGTTGACAAAACATTAGCTGTGTCTACAGAAAAAAAAATTAGAATCAGTGAAGTCGAAAAACCATTGGTTTGGTGGAAAAGGCAACTCAAAACTAAATTTATTACGACATTTTAATTGGTCTGACATAGTTATGAGCAGGTATTACATGATCAGGTATTATAGACTGTTATATAACCGGCTTGCTAACGTATTTCCCATCCTTTTCGTTAATATTACCCTGCACTAATTTTAATTAAAATCATTTTTAATAATGACATTTTTAAGGAATTTGGTGTTTTTTAAGATTTATAACATTGGCATTTTTGTATAAAGGCACTATTGTGAAAAAATAAATGAATACATTATTGAATAAATATTTTGCGTCGTCAGTTGTATTTCTTTCTACATAAAGACCTATAAGGCTAAAGTGAACGTTCTTATTTTTATGCGTATGGATGCAAAGTGATTTTTAAATATTTGATGTCAACTGTAATATTAATACGATTTTGTATTTAGTAAAACACGCTGACTGTAAAAATGAAACATTATTATTTTTTACTTCAACCTTGCTAAAATCGAGGTTAAAATTTAGAACCGTCCTTAAGCCATAAAATTTTTAAATCTTAATGGATCTTGAATTTTACAGGATGGCTTATTTTCTACATTTATTTAATTCGATCCATCCAATGCAATCTATGCAAAAAGGCCTCCAATGTCATCTTTTTGTATCCTAGGTTCTTAGCGTCCCTGTTGCTACTGGAGTTACTGCCCAACAACTGCAACAACAATTGCTGCAGCAACAAGCAGCAGCTGGTGCTGCTCAGTTAGTTGCAGCCGCAGCTTCCGGTCAAAATCTAGCGGGATATAGCGTGGTACAAGCACCGGCCGGAGTTCAAGCCCTCAGTGTTGATGGGCAGGAGGCGATTTTCATTCCTGCAATGAGTTTGGCAGGTAAGGTTATAACAGTTATTGAAGGAGGATATACTTGGAGCTAGCCGCAGTACGACAACTAATGAGCTTGTCCAATAACGCAATGACTTGGTTTGTTTACTATTTAGAGGGTTTGTTTACTATTTTAGAATGTCTAATATTTCACTTCACGCCGAGCTTCACGCATACCCCTCCGCTTGCTTCGCTCGCTACGGGGGCCCAACCAACAAAAACTAACCCAATAAGAAATGCCCAAAATGAAGAAAAATAAACTTTTTACAAACATAACCTTAAAAAAATCAGTAAGACAGTTTTAGGTTAAGTTAATATCTTATGATTATAAGGCAACGCATACAAAAATACTGGGGGATACTTACTTCCTAAATATACACTGTACAGCGTGTCCCAAATTCGAGCTTCATCATTGGGATCTCGGAAGCTAGAAGAGATACGAGGTCGGGTAAATGGAGGCAAAGTTGCGCAATTTGATGTTAATCAAAATGCCACCTTAAAAGTTAAACAAATCCGAATACTTCCGAAGATATTTAGAAAAAACCGAATATTCGCGATTTAATTTTTATTTTTTTATGACTCTATTTGAATAGATATACCAAAATAAATTTCATATTCTCATTACTACTTTTTCTGTTCTACAAGGTGGTGTTATTAGATTTCCAGACCGACGTTTCGTCTTTGAGCTGCCATAATCAACTTTGTTTTTTTAAATACGGTCCTGGATTTTTTATTACGGACCTTAAGAGCTTCTAATGTCCCAAAACCAATGATGTATCGCACTGATTCGAAAAAATCATGTTAATGATTTCCTGGTAAAATCTTACCAAAAATATGTTTTCTGTCTCTCTCTAACACATGAGGTCTTATGCAAAATTCCATTAATATGATTTTTTCGAATAAGTGCGATACATTGGATTTGGGACTTCAGATGCTCTTAAAATCCGTAATAAAAATTCCAGGGCCGCATTTAAAAAAACAAAGTTGATGATGGCAGCTCAAAGACGAAACGTCGGCTTAAAAATATGATAACACCATCTTGTAGAACAGAAAAAGTAGCAATGAGAATGTGAAATTTATTTTGTTATATCTATTCAAATAGAGTCATAAAAAAATTAAAATTAAATCGCGAATATTCGGTTTTTTCAAAAAATCTTCGTAAGTGTTCGAAATTTTTAAACTTCTAAGATGGCATTCTGATCAGCATCAAATTGCACAACTTTGCCTCCATTTAACCGACCTCGTATCTCTTCTAGTTTCCGAGATCCCAATGATGAGGCTCGAATTTGGGACACCCTGTAGTACACATAGTTGTATTTAGGGTAATAAAATGTACAAATATTTCCTTTTTTATATTTTTTCAAAAAAAGCATTATCACCGACGGGAACCAAACTCGTCCTTATCACAAACACAAAATCTTACCACGGCACCACTAGACCTGTCGGAATAAATGCACTTGACCGTAGGTAAAGTGAAAGTGACGTTAACCCACCAATCAGAAGCGGCAAATATAGCAGCAAAACAGGTGTTTAATAAGTGGGGTTTCAAACTAAAAGTAGTGTGAAGTTGCGAAAGTTGTCGTTAGAAGTTAGCAGCGTGTTATTTATTCCAAAATGTTTCAAGGCACCCCATTTTACGGGATTGTAAATGTTATCATCAATTGTATTATTTATCCAGCGTACAATAAGAAATCATAATCACCGAATTTAGCTTTAATAAGTTATAAAGGAAATCATAAATTACGGTTTTGGACATATCTAATATTGAAAACCCCATGTGAATTGCTACAAGATCTACGGTAAAAATAGAGCTTGTTCTAAAATTAGGGCGCGCTATTAATGTTTTAGTGTTTCGCTTTTTTCTAATAATCTCCCAATGGGTCTTTAAATTAATATCTTTACGATTTGCATCATTCTAAATGGTCTGTCAAAAAACGGCATTATTATACAATTTAAAAAGGTTTTTATCAAATTTTGTATGACAATTATTGTTTTGCAGTTCGATGTTTTAAAGTCAATATATATTTTCAACCAAGGTGATTGATCAAATTCTATGAGTGCACATTTGTATTGGGCCATTTTAAATAGCTTGTTTCAATGTTTGATGATGAACAATATACCATTTCTTAGTTTTTTATTATTTAGAATTTCGGGTTGGATTTGAAATTCTGCTTGCTTCGAAAAAAAGGATAAATATATGTTTTATTTATTTTTAGTGCCTTTTTTGTTGAAAATGATGCTCTGTTTTCAAATTTCGTTCTTAATTTTAAATGCAACCTCTTGTAGCGTATGTCAGCTCTAAATAAAGCATTACAAACTGAGTTGAACGATATATAACAAGGTGGATCTGCAGCGTACCCCATAAGAAATAGTCGAAAGGAGAATGGACTGGGCTATTTGGTGGCCAAGCAGAGTTGCCGTTTTCCCCGATCCACTCTCTATAATGTGATAGGGTGCACCATCTTGGTGCCAAATCAAATTTGCTCGATTTTCGTACTCAAGTAGGGAGTCATACAAAATCAGCTTCTCTAGTTAATGTGTTTTCGAGACAAAAAAAAAGAGTTGTGTCATCGGCATATTGTACAGTGTGGCGGAGAACTATCCCCGGCAATTCCTTGGTGTATAGAGTGTACAATAATGGGTCCAGAATTCACCCTTGTGGAACCCCTCTCTTTACGAACTACATCCCAGACATCAGCATATCTCCACCCCCATCAATACTAATGACACTGTTTACGATTTTCAAGATCAGACTTTATTAGTTGCCAGACAATTCCTTTGATGCCATGATTATTCAGCTTATTGATTAATAAGTCATGTTTAACACTATCAAAAGCACCTGATAGATCCAGAAAGAGAGAAAGTGTAATTTTATTTTTGTTTAACTAAGGCTTGGTTGATTGCTCTTGCTGTTGATTTTTTTGGCCTGAAACCGGATCGCTACATTGAAATGAGTATATTTCCTTTAGGGAATGAGATAAGGCGTTTATATGATTTTTAAAAATATTTTGCTGATAGTATTAAGGAGGGCTATGGGTCTATAATTTGAGATTTGACGTTTGTCACCCTTTTTGAAAATCGGGTCCAAAGGTCACATTTTTCATTAAATGTCATTTCTTTGACAGATTTTACATGCAAAATCTGCCACGAATGAAGTTTTTACTGAAAATTGTGAGCTTTGTACCCGCACGATAAGATCGCTTTTGACTATATCTGTGCCACATTTAACCTGTCAGGAACAGCTCCACCACTCAAAGATAAATTTATTATGTAGGACAATACAGCTGAGATATTGGTAGCTACATGTGTAAGTAAACTTATAGGTATTTCGTCAACCCCCAAAGATTTTTTGTTTTTAAATTGCGTATCACATCCTCTACTTCCGCTTGGTCAGTTGGTCATAGATAAAGAGAGTGTGAACATTGCGAAGTGTGAGAGTTACTGAGCAATGTTTATAAAATAGTCATTTACTTCATTTAATATATTTTAGTTTGAAATATTATTATTGTATGAGAGATTTTTCAGTAAAAATTCAGACTTTTTTGAACTGTTATTTGTGTACTTATTGACAAGGGACCATATAGATTTTCCAGGATTTGAAGAAGTTTTTAGAAAATTTATATTAGACATTCTTTTTGCTTCCTGGACAACTTTTTTTAAATTATTGTGTTATCTGTTGTAGGTCTCCCGGTTTATCTGATCCTTTTGCATTTGCCTATAGAGATAATGTTTGTCTTTAGATGAGATTTTTATGCCTTGAGTGATCTAGTTTTTTGAGTGTCTGGAACAACCCTTGAAAGTTTTGAGTGGAAAATGTATTTCAAAAAGACCCTTAAAAATACTACAGAATCATTGTACGCAGAATTTGCACCTCTTTTTCCATAGACGTGTTCCCAATTTTGTGAATTTAATTAATTATTGAAATTTTCAAATCTCTTTTGAGAGAGGAATCTTTTCTTTGTAAATGAAGGACTGATTTCCTACTATTGGCAGCACCTCAGCCTCCATAATTTGTCGATGATGGTCAGACAAAGCCGTGATGATAACCTTACTGTTGGCGACACCCCAAAAGTTTACAGATATATTATCAATGAGGATTGCTGAATTTTGTGTCACACGTGTAGCTTCAAATATAGTTTGCCTGTAAATAAAACTTCTCAAAATGTCCATAAAGTTAGGGTCACTGTTTACACCCTGGAGCCAGAGCAAGCGGCTCTAATTGGAGAGAAAACCCAAACAATTTTAAGGTAAAACATAAAGGTATTGACATTTGGATTTTTTTCAAATAGATTAATATTAAAATTTCCACAAAGAGCGACTTTATATTTTTGGTATTTACAGAAAATATACTCCAATATTTCAATAAAATTTTCAATTAAACTAGATAGTTTTATACATTATAGTATCATTAATTGCTCCTCTATCGTTGATAAGTCTGTAAATTTTTTAGTGGTCTGTGTCTACAGACTTTGTCACTATTGACAAGGCCTATAGACACAGACCACTAAAAAATTTACAGACTTATCAACGATAGAGGAGCATTCAATGATACCTTTAACGCTTCTGTTTCTAATGGTTTCTTCTTCAACTGCATTGGGGATAGTGTCATTTCTTACTAGAATAGTTGAACCTCCATATATAGGATGAACATGTTTTTGTATTCATCAACTCTTAGATATTTAACTTCTTCTGATGTGTACCACTGTTCCGTTAAGCATAGAATTATCGGTTTTACCTCTCCGACAAGTGTCTCCAGTTCTGCAACTTTGTTTTTCAGACACTGCATACTCTGATGTAGCATCACTATTTTATCCAGTCTGTCTTCACTGATTCGTGGTCGATTGTTGGGCGTCGTTTGAAGTGCAGAAAATGGTTTTTGATCCATATTTCTCGTTTCCTGATGGATTCCTTATCTTTCAGGAACTTCAAGTTTGAAGCAGTTTGTATTCTTTCTTTTGGTCTCCATTTTTTTCACATTTACATGTACCTTTAGTGATGGATTTGATGTAGCTTTCAACTTCACTTGGTGTAACTCATGAACCCAGACGTGTGAGAAACAGCCATGATGATTTCTGAGCTACTTCTAGGTTAATCTTTTCTTATGGCAATGACATTAATCATTAATAATTACAGCAACGCATTATTAAGTTTACTGCTGTTCTATGATCTATTTTTAATTAGGTACTTAAAAATGTTACCAATGAAGCTATTGTCGGTTCTGAAATATATGTAAATTGGCGTATTAATGTCCGTGAATAAATAAGTACATACAGAACCTTAATTTATAATAATTCAAGAATTATGTAAACGGTATAATATTAACTCGTATAACTCTTAATACTTTGGTGAAGTAAAAAGTAATACGTATAATTGCATAGATTGAATATTTAACAGTTGTGTTTGTTAAGACCATTATGTTTGACATCACTGGTATTTGATGGATTTGTCTACCTGCCTGTCTATATTATTCAAAATACCCTTTTTTGCCTAGCCGATATACCTCACAAAGGGTTCGGCTTTTGCCTTGAATCCATTTCTCCTGAGACATCAGAATACCCTCGTAGGAGCAATTGCGTCCAAAAGAATATAAAATTTGTAAATACCATTTAAGGCTTAAAATCTTATATTCCAAAATTTTTTAAATGTTATTTCTTCTTATCTACAAAGGCATGCTAGATACACACCTTTGTGCTAGGTATAAACCTTTCATATATTCTAGGTACAAACCTTTTATATGGTCAACATTTTAAAAGGTTCAGGTTACTATAATTAATTGGATTTTTAATTAATCATTTGAATTTGACTACCGTATAAATTTCAGTGGCGTAATGGCCTTCCAGCTAGCCCATTCTTCCCAGCTGACTAGGTTTTCATTTTTTAGATAATGCCAGAGTGAATTTGTTGTGGCAAATTTATTTTATAGATTTTTACTTTTATATATATGTTTTTTACTTTTAAAGAGCCTTAAAATAAAATATTTTGGTTAGCTTAGATAATACCGGTTTAGTCAGCCAACCGTCTAGTACTAGTGGTTTGATGAAAATCGCCTTAAAGATACAGGGTACCCTAAAAAATATTCACACGTAGAGTTTCATAATTTTGAAACCTTGGTAGGCTATGCACTATATAGGAGCCGATGGTTTCATGTTATGTTTTATGTTCAGCCAAGTATATATCTTTATGAAAACATAAGCTTACCTTTCAGGAGGACAACAACCGCATCAAATTTTTGGCCCCGGTCAAATATTAAGAACACCTACTAGTTTGCCAACCACAGTTCAGCTTTCTAATGGACAGAGTGTACAGGTCAGTTGATAAGATAAGACATTTTAATAAAAAGCTAAATATAAAATATACTAATTTTGTACTTTTTTTCTATAATATTCCAAACAAAAAAATATAATGTGAAAGCTTCCTGTAGTAATTAAATTTTGTATGTATTTTCCAATCCAATACAATATGTTGTCAATATTAAAGTAGGAAAGGCGCGAATATATAATATATAAATCAGTAAAGGCAGGGATATAAAAATTATTTTACATATATACTAACCAATGAAGTAAATTTAAAATTCATAAATAAGTAAAAATAAAAATCTAAAAGTTTACTAATATCTAACACTATCACACTCAATTGCACAGTTTGAGTATAAAAAAAAAACAAGCTAAAATACCGGAACTTACAAGCTTTCAAGCTGCGGGTGCATTTATATGTTCAAAAATTCTTCCGCACTTCTAATTGGATAATGGGCTAGATATTTTTGACCTGATAAAATCAAGTGGATAGCTTTTAGGGTTAGTTATTTTATTCACAGCTATAAAGTCTACTTTTTATTTATTTGGAAAACATTAAAAATATATGATTTACATGACAGTTAAATTGTCTTATGTACAGGGTGCCCATTTTTCGACACGCTTAATTTTAAAGATCGAGGGTTGCGGCTTTCGCGACACTGTGCTACTTTCTTGTGAAACTGAACATGTCGTCAACAAAAACTTCATAGCCCTCTTGGTTTTTGAGATACCGGGTGAATTTGAAAATTATCACTTTTGTCACACCCCCCATATCTCAATTGTCTTTTAACTTATTAGATAGCTGGAAATATATTCTTATAGAACTTTATCCGTAGAATCCAGTGGCGTAGTTTTCTTGCGCCATCCGTTTGAAAGTTATAAAGCAAACATATGTATTTTTTTAATGGAACACCCTGTATATTTTTATCCAGTTAAAGGCGTTTTTAAAAATATGCAATAGTATATATTTATTTTTAAAACTAGCTGAATAAACTACAGTTTTTCCAAATACATTATGTTATTTAATAGTAGCGCTGATGAAAAAAAAGAAACATTTTTAGATATTATTTTATTCTGAAGAAGTTTTGAAGCGCTTTTAAAACATATGTCTTTATTAACCCAACAACGTATCTACCTAAATATTTAACAGTATAAATAATTAATAATAATTTAAGTTTTTTTATAACATACATTAACAACAACAACATAAACAGAATTTTTTTTAATGGCTATAGAAATTCTTGAAACTGATTACCATTTTCTATCGCTATCCGCAAACTTCTTTGTGGCTTTGGCAATTTTATTATTTTGATTCGAAAACTGGTATTTTCAGACATTTTGCGTGGTGCTTTTTCCCTTAATTAATTTTTGAAGTTGTTATCAATTCGGAACCTAAAAACTCATAGCAAACTGTCTGCTTTTCGATATGCTACTAAATAATAGTGTAAATGATTGAAATGTTTTTTTGATATCAGAAAAAAATAGTGGTGCATGTACAGGGTGTCCCAAATTCGAGCCTCATCATTGGGATCTCGGAAACTAGAAGAGATACGAGGTCGGTTAAATGGAGGCAAAGTTGCGCAATTTGATGCTGATCAAAATACCACCTTAAAAGTTAAAAAGATCCGAATACTTCCGAAGATATTTAGAAAAAAACGAATATTCGCGATTTAATTTTTATTTTTTTATGACTCTATTTGAATAGATATAACAAAATAAATTTCACATTCTCATTATTACTTTTTCTGTTCTACAAGTTGGTGTTATCAGATTTTGAAACCGACGTTTCGTCTTTGGGCTGCCATAATCAACTTTGTTTTTTTAAATACGGCCCTGAATTTTTTATGACGGACTTTAAGAGCTTCTAATGTCCCAAAACCAATGATGTATCGCACTTATCCGAAAAAGTCATTTTAATAATTTCCTGGTAAAATCTTATCAAAAATATGTTTTCTGTCTTTCTCTAACACATGAGGTCTTATGGAAAATCCCATTAATATAAATTTTTCGAATAAGTGCGATACATCATTGGTTTTGGGACTTTGGATGCTCTTAAAATCCGTAATAAAAAATCCGGGGCCGTATTTAAAAAAACAAAGTTGATGATGGTAACTCAAAGACGAAACGTCGGTTTGAAAATCTGATAACACCATCTTGTAGAACAAAAAAAGTAGCATTGAGAATGTAAAATTTATTTTGTTATATCTATTCAAATAGAGTCATAAAAAAATTAAAATGAAATCGCGAATATTCGGTTTTTTCCAAAAATCTTCGTAAGTATTCGGAATTGTTAAACTTTTAAGATGGCATTTTGATCAGCATCAAATTGCACAACTTTGCCTCCATTTAACCGACCTCGTATCTCTTCTAGTTTCCGAGATCCCAATGTTGAGGCTCGAATTTGGGACACCCTGTACAGGGTGATCCCCTATAATGTCGCCCCCCCTTTAACTTTTTTATTTTAAGAGTCCCAACAAAATTAAAAGTATGGTTATGTAGGTACTGAAAAATACTTTTTTCTGTGTGTAAAAAAAATTTGAAAAATGATCGGTATACAGGGAAAAACAAAAAGTTTATTTTTTTCAATGGGACACCCTATATATGAATTTATTTTTCGATTCCTCATAAAATTCTAAGCATATTTTATGTATGATGTTATACCTCTAGAGTTTGTAGTTTCACATATAGAAGTATCAAACCTGGTATATTCGGAATCAGTAATGCACATGATTCAAATACTTCAACTTTGGTAATTTAAAGTTTTTCTAGCTCTAAAAATTACGCTAGGAGTGCTCCAAAATATACGAAAAATCCATGTACAATAGGAGTAAACAAAATTTAACGTGGTCACTCTACTATACAAAAGCTTCTATTAATTTTTTTTTAGTTAGTGAAAACTAATTCTATGATCTTGTTTATCTTTTAGGTAGTCTTATTTATATGCTATAGTTTAATAACTTCTACATATACCATATCAACTAGATATAAGACTATTTATATGTATAATTATACCCCTTCAGTCAAACCAAGAAATTTTTGGTTATCACTTGTACAGGTCCGCCCCGCACAACAGCAAGTTTTCCAATTTCCAATGCAACAGACCATACCTATCCAGGTTCCGATTTCTTCTGGAAATGGACAGACGATTTATCAGACAATACATTTTCCCGTTCAGTTAGCTGCAGCTCCGAATATTATTCAGGTAAGTAATTTAGAAAAATTTTATGTTGATGTCTTTCATACATTTCTTAATGATTGTAAAAAAACAAGGGTTTATTTCAGAAAAATCTAATTCAATAGAAAACGAGTAAATTGGTAAAAGTGTTTACTTAAATATCAACTCTAAATCAGAGTGGCAATCCAAAGAGTCCAAAAACAAAATAAGTTTCATCCTTTCAAAATTAAATTAGTTCAAGAACTGAACGATGATGTCGATCGCCGACTCCAATTCTGTGAAGTGATGAGTGAAACTATTAACAAGAATCCAAACTGTTTATCCGACATCTGTTTTTCGGATGAGTGTTCATTTTACGTTAACGGCATTTTCAATAGACATAACTGCCGATATTGAGTATCCCCAAGAATTAAATGTTTGAACTGGTATTTACGGAGATCACCTAATTGGACCCCTTTTTTACCCGAATACTTGATGGACAAATAATGTATCTGGAATTGTTGGAGAATGAGGCCTCGTACAAATAATAGAAATTGAAGGAGACCATGAAACCATAATTTTTTAGAAGACTACAACACCTTGTCATGTCGCTCTCTTCTTCAGACCCTCATTTTGGAGTCTGTAGCTCTTGTGATTAATTAATTATTAACTAATTTTTTTCCCATCAATTTTGACAAGCTTTCATATCAACAGGATAATAGCAGGGACTTCAAACTCGGAGGTCATAATCAGGGTACCTTTAAAATGAGGTATCACTAGAAATTCCTTTCCACTAACACTTTGGGGGTAACTGTCACCCCTGCTTAGGGGTTGAAGTTGTAGGTTTGAAAATACAATAAAAAACTATCCCCCTAAAATCAATAATCGACGGGTTGGAACGTTTTTCCTGATTTTCATTTTAAATACTGAAAATCGAGATACATAGTTTTCTTTGAGCCACTCGGTATATAGGGTTTTCTAAATAGTTTGCCACTATTGCTGTCATCAAAAGCATATGAGTTACGAGATCTGTTAAATTAGAAAAGTTGACCTTTTTGAAGCCTAGAAGCTAAATTGCTTTTAGATTCTGAGATATGAAAAACACCTAAAAATGAATTTTCTTCATAACTCGAAATTGATTGATGAAATAAAATGCATTACGTGAGCCAAAAAGATGAATGTGAACAAATGATTATTTTTCTCACTTTGTGTCAGTTTTTTGTTTTATTTTTATTTTAGGCTCAACCTCAACTAATTCCTCAAGTAGCTAATATCCTTACGCCCTCAGGCCAAATACAACAGATCCAAATTGCTACCTCCTTGAACCAACAACAGCAACAACCCCAGCAAACTCAAACTCCTACATCTGTGGCTCAACAGGTTGTTACGACTGGAGACGGTAGTGCACAGTTAACATTTACAGGTAAAGTGACATAAAAATACCGGGGGAATAGTTTTAAATAAATGTTCCTTAGAACAAAAACAAAAGCGGATTTGACAAGATCTACAAGGGAAATAGAGACGTTTATTTATATCTACTATGTTCATAATACTTATCACTTATCGGCGATATCGAAAAAGACTTTTTTTTTGGTAAAAAATCGTATAAGTAATTCGACCAACATAATTTCGCAAATATTTTGAAGATTCTAACGTTGACGAAGATTGCGCCATCTGTCATTTAAGTTTAAAAAATAGGCTCAACAGTTTCAGCCGATTTTTAAAAACTAGGTCTGGTCGAAAATTTTATTTAAAATATATTCAGAAATAAAATACGAATCACATATTCGTTTTTGAAATGAACACTAGAGGCCGTTATTGATTATTTGATCTTATTAATGCTTTTTTTCTCAGTAATTCCAAATGTAATGATATGGTTATGATAAGCTTATGAGATGAAAAGCACAATGATAAATTAAGTTGGTTTTACCATTTTAACTATTTCACAGAAATTTTGATTTTAAATAAGAAATGATATGTTTCGATGGGCCCCTGTATTTTCCTCACCAGAGAACTTGTTTTACCTGCGTAAGCAAAAGGGTCCGATAATCTTCTAGGTATTTTGCTCACCAAATGCAAATATTACTAGATTAAGGGTTACTAATTTAAGCATTATGGCCAAGGGGGATAATTTAGGGTTTTATTGCAGTTAGGCCATATACCTAATACGGGGGTGGTCTATTTTAGATCTCCATTATCGTTTGAATATTGTTGTGTTTGGATGTTGATAAAATGGCAGCGTCTTTAATAAAAAGTAATCGTGGTAAAGATTCACTTTACATTTTATAAAAAAGTGTTAAAAAGTGGAAGTATTATGGAGCTGCGTTCAAACATAGTGTAGGGCCAGTGTTTACTATTGGCTCAGATCTTACGATATCCATGAATGATTTAGTCCATAACCCTGAACCAAAGCAACAGAAGCTGAATAGGAAAATTGTTTTGAACTCATGTAAACGGAAGGCCGAAGAATATATAGCGGAGAAACCTTCATAAATTATTCGTAGAGCACTTGCAACCGATTTGCCAGAAACAATTACGACGACTGATGTTAGCTACATTAGAAAAAATATGTACAACAATCGGCGAAAAATAATGCCAGGTCGACATCCTTCAAATTTACAGGAGGTTCAAGAAGTACTACAGTTATGTGCTCCACATACTAGCAAAGGTGAAGATTTTCTTTTTGTAAACTGCTTTGAAAGTAGTATCTTTGTATTTACTAGTGAAACTAATATCCGTATTTTGGACAAAATGGACGTTGTCTATATGGACGGTACATTTTCCTATTGGACCAAATATTTGCAATTATTTACGATTCATCGGCTAATTAATGGACATTATATTCCATTATTGTATTGTTTGTTGCCGAACAAAAAACACTACCACTTACGTTTATCTTTTCTCTCTATTAAAATCACGAATTTTTGAGACATAAAATTGGATTTTATCCAAGTAAAATATTGGTAGATTTTGAAAAAGCAATCCACAACGCAATTATTCAGATTTGGCCGAATACCACAATAAATGTCTGTAGATTTCATTCACACCAAGCGTGGTATAGGAAAATTCAGTCGCTTGGTTTTTCAGAATACAAAAATATTTCTGAAGTAGGCAAGTGGATCAAATATACATTTGGTCTTACATATTGAAGACCCGGGGATGTAGAGGACTTTTAGTTTTGATTTAATGTCATACAAACCAAAAAAATTACATTTTAGATAAATATGCCGATTATTTGCTGGAAACATATATAGAGCCAAATGCTAGATTGTTAGATTGTTAGAAAGTCGTTTCGGCTAGTTGCAGCCGCCCGGCACTGCTACCTTTACAGATATTTTGTGCATGACTCTATAACTTCATTTGTCTCCAAGAGACGTAGGCTTCTTCCAAACGAAGCTATCGAAGCTATTTGCTTGGAAGGTAGTTGACTACTTGACTACTTCTTGAGGTGATGCTCCTTCAAGGTACTTGAGCCTTTTACGCAGTTGGGTTGGACATTGGCAGAGTAGATGTTCTGCGGTTTCAGTTGCATTATGCAAAATCTGCATTGGTCGTCTTCTGCTTTGCCTTTAGGTAGTATTTTACCGGGCAGTGTCTAATGAGCAGTCCGGCGACAGTTCTAATATTTGCTTTGTTCATGTCTAAGAGCTGCTCTGCTTTTTGGTGATGGTGATAAACCTTTTCGCCTGTCTTAGTCCTGAAGTGTTTCTCCAGTAGGACGACAGTTGGTCCTTTTCCCATTTGTTTAGATCTTCGGTGATGTGGCTCTTCACAAGGTGACAGTAGAGCTCTGGACTATAGTTAATAGGAACCCGCATTAAAGTTACCTGGTTGCGTGTTGTTTACGAGTTTGCTTACATTCCCAGACTAGCTTTGACAGGAACTTGAAAGATTTTAGAGCCGCCTGGCTGTCTGATAATATGTATATGTGCTTTCTGTGAATTCCTTGTGTGAGGCACTCTTCTGCACATATATTTATGGCAAGCACTTCCGCTTGGAAGATGGTCTTATATTTGCCCAGTAGTTTGGAAAGCTTACAGTTTGGACCTGAAATGCCCAATCCTGCTCCTTTCGCTAGTTTTGAACCATCTGAGTTCCACAGCGATGCGTTGTCGGCTTGATGTAGTTTTTTACTCTTCCATGATTGGCGGTCATCAATAACCACTGCGAATGGGACATCTAGATTCAACATGACCGTCATTTGGTCACTTGGTTTGCTGTCATTTTCCACTTTTATTTCTTGAAAGATGTGCAGGTGACCAGTCAAATATCCAGGCTTGAATTTGCCTATTTGGAACAGCTTGTGAGCACTGATAATCGCCTCCCTCTTCACAGGCATGTTCAGCATTACATCTAAGGCTGCGGTAGGGCACGTTGACATTGCCCCTGTTATTCCCAGGCATATCAGCCTTTGCACTTTATTAAGTTTGGTCTGAGCGGTCACATGCTGGGTTTTTGGCCACCATAACAGCGAGGCATAGGTGACCGTGGGCTTTATTATTGTTTGGTAGATCCAATATACCATTTTTGGTTTTATGCCCCATGTCTTGCCAACTAGTTTGCGGCATGTCCAGATTGTCGTTGTGTTTTCTAGATGCTTATTACAGTTTACGGTCTAGTGTGACCCCTAAATATTTTACTTCGGTGGAAAAAGTTAATTGTGTTCCGTGTAAGATGGGCACTCTCATTACTACCTTCCTTCTTTTTTTAAACGGGACAAAATGGTTTTCCTAGGACTTAGGAGGAGTCCTTTCCCTTCTCTCCAATTTTTGATGGTGTTTAGGGCATTTTGCATGCGGTTTGAAATTACGCCTTCATGTTTGTCCTTTAATATTACTAGGTCAGCTGCGTAGCCTGGAACTATAAATCTAGCTCTACTCACAGTGGTAAGGATTTTGTCACTACAGTTGAGGGCACCTTTTCACTATGCTGACGAGCCGTTTATTTATTTATTTATGATTTAGCATTGTTTCTGTCCATCTTATGATTGGGAGTTCAACTTCTCACTCCTGAAGTGCTCTCGTAATGGACTGACGTGAGGCATTTTCAAAGGCTCCCTCTATGTCAGTGAACGCAGCAAGAGCAATTTCTTTGCATTCGATAGTCTTTTCTATGTCTTTAACTGGACAGTGCAGTTAATGTGGATTTGCCTGTTTGATAGGCGAACTACCTAGGATGGAGCGGTGTTCTTGTTAGAGCTTCGCTTCTTATGTATTGATCGATTGCTTTCTCCATTGTTTTTAGGAGAAAGGAGGTTAGGCTGATGGGACGGGTAGGAAAGATCCCGTATTTGCCGGGGAATTTGTAGGGCTTATTAATTGCCCATTTTGTTCTATTGTTAGTGGAGATTTTTCCTGTCCGGCTTTTGTATCTCCCGTTCGGGCTCTGGGACCCTTCGTTGTGAGGATTAATCTGGTTCTCGGTATAATCTACGATTTCTGATCTAGGGAAGTGAGTCTGTAATAGTACTTCTAAACTTCTGATCTTTGCAGTATTCTCCGTTTGGCTTTTTTAATAGGCCAATACCGTTAGACTTATTTTTTGAAAGGATTTTTTGTAGACGCTGTGCTAGGGCTAACTCGTCTATGCCCTCGCAGAATTGTCTTCACGATCTCTTATTAGATTTCCTAAGTTTTTTGTTGTACTCTGTGAGGACTGTTCTATACTCTGCCCAGTTTCCAATATTTTTTGCCTTGTTGGATAGCTTTCCGGCATCGCGTTTTAAGCGACTCAGTTCCCCGTTCCACCAAGGCACGTCTCTGCGGATTTTCTTTTGTAAAACGAGACAGCTGTTTTCGTAGGAGTTTCTGATGGCATTAATTAAACTTTTAGATGTTGTCTCTAGCTCTTCAACGGTGTTTGGGTCGCTAGGGACATCATCTAGACTCGGGCAGTGACTCTCTCGTAAGAGTCCCAGTTGGTTAATGTTGGTACTCTTTCGAGTGATTTGCTGTTGCCTGTAAATCAAATCTTATCGATTGATGATCTGACAGGGAGAGTTCGTCTTGGACATGCCAGTTGGTTATTGTGCCAAATGTGAATGTGTCAGCTGTAGTTATGTCTAGGACTTCTTTCCTCACTGCATTTATGAAAGTGGGTCTGTGTGGGTTAGTTTGGGTTCAACACACCAACTCGTCTTTTTATAACACGCATCCCTCTATATATGTTTTTTTTAGAAAAAAATTAAGGAATTTCAAGTTGATGCGTAAGTATGTCAAAATTCAATGTATTCATATTTTAAAGCCCGTCAAAGATAAACAAGTTCAAATTAAATTAAACACTATCGCACAATTAATTGATAGAGTTCAGTGTCGTCAAATGTCTAGAATTGATTTTGTAAAATGTGTCATATTATACATAGTAAACCTTATAAACTGCCTGTATTTTATCGCTAAATATATTAACTACCTGGTTATTACAATGTCTTTTAATTTAATAAACAACTACCTAGGATCAGAGGTAATTTATTAACGAGTGAGGAAAATACCTATAGGATAAATATGCCTTTGTACCTCTGGTGAGGAAAATACCTGTCCAATTGTATGGCCTTTGCGGTTGGTGAGGAACTTACCTGTTTCGATATGCCCGGTGTAGTCACAACTTAAGTAACCATGATACACTCAGTAAATCATTGTTGTTGTCACAGAAGTTGTTACTCATGTCCATTAATTGCAAAATTGCGCAGATGTTTCTTTTAATTTGCTCTAAACTTAAGGGGAAATGCTAACGGTAGATCTATTTTGTATTATCACTGTTGGTAAAAGAAATATTTCAAGTAAAGGATCCGAAACAAATTTATTTTCTAACTAATAATTTTAATAAACATAGTTTTACCTACAAAACATTACTCAAATTATAAATATTTTTTCAATTGTTGAAAATGTATTCCAGGATTGCAGTCTTTTAAAGTTGTAGATGCTCCACTGGAATGATTCTTCCCGCTGTCCGAATTATTTTTATCATAGCGTCTTGTTGGTGGGGTAGTAAAACAAAATTTTAAATTCTTTCTCAAAGGTAGAATTCCAGGTTAGTAAGTTATGCATCTCGCAGATCACGAAAAAACTTCCCTTGCCAGGTCACTTATTGAAAATTCTGTCATCGAGGAAACTTCGAACAGCTTGAACGTAAACGTTTAGAAAATAAATTTATTTTGAATATGTTGCTTGCTTTTTTTTATTTAGAAGTAGAGCTATTAAAAAATAGGTATGCTGTTATCATTCCAAATTTGGACAAATCAGAAGATACATCTGCATAGTTTTGTAATTATTATCCTGGTTAGCTGAGTTCTGTCTATACAGAATACCGATCTAATTGTTTCTTTTATAAAATCAAAATATCTGGGAAACGTGAAAAGATATATAAGAACTTTTCATCTTACAAGCTAATCATAACCCTATCATTATATTTAGAATTACTGAGAAAAACGCAATAATAAGACCAAATATCAAATAAAGCCCTCTGTTTTGCTATTGAAGTAATTTGGGTTAGAAATATTCATCGTCTAGCGGTAAATAAAAAAAATGTGACATTATAACTGATTCTAGAACATCAAAGGCGAATTATCACTTCGCACATGAATCTTCACTTGTTGGATCTTTGTAAGGTTTTGCGCTATTTTATTGTGATACTACATTCTAGAAGAATAATTATTGATAGTTTTTATCAAAGATTTCATTATAATTTTGAAATGAATTAACTGCGATGATAATAATTCAAAAAATGGTATTTCGAAAAATAGTGGACTCTGTACAGGGTGGCTCGAATTCGTGTCTATGTATGGGGAGCTCGAAAACCGTAAGAGATACAGTGTCGGTCAAATTAAGGCATTTAAGTGCCTAACAATATGCCGTTTAGAAAGTTTTAAAATTCCGAGTATTTACGGAGATATCCGGAAAAAACCGAAATTTTGAAAAACCGTTTTATTTTTTTCCTGGGCTTATTTACAAACAGATATAACCAGTTTGAAATCCGACGTTTCGTCTTCAAGAGATCATCATCAACTTTCTTTTTTAAATACGAACTTTAATTTTTTTAACGTTTTTCAGATAGTATTGACGTTATTAATATGAGTATGTGTTTTATTTTTTTTTAATTTTCTTTTTCTTTAATTTTTATTATTTTTTTTATTATTTTTATTTTATATATTTTGTCTTGGCGTGATTTTAAATAATTTAAGGTAGGTACTTTTGAAATTTTCATATTCTATGAAAATATTTTATTTGTTTTTTGCATTAAGTGTAAAATTGGCGCCCATATAGTAAAATTATTCTTTTACAAGAATATGGCCATGAACTATTACTCAAACAAGTTGCTTAGTGCATTTTATTTATAAGCAAAATTCCAATAGGTGTTTTTCCATCAAAGTTCCTATAGTATCACGTAGTATGATTATAAATTGTTGATGTTCTCTATTAAATAAATTTTTTAATTGGTTAAAAGTTGGGAATATTTTATCTTTGCAGTAAGCAACTTGTTTGAGTAATAGTTCATGGCCATATTCTCGTAAGAAATAATTTTACTATTTTTTATTTTTAATACGCTCCAATGTTCCACTTAATACAAAAAACAAAATAAAATATTTTCATAGAATATAAATATTTCAAAAGCACCTACCTTAAAAAAATAATAATAAAAATTAAAAAAAAAAAAAAAACACATGGTCATATTAATAACACCAATACCATCTGAAAAACGATAAAAAAATTAAAGTTCGTATTTAAAATAATAAAGTTGATGATGATCCCTTGAAGACGAAACGTCGAAGTTCAAACTGGATAACATCATTAGATAGAGCAGGAAAAGTGGCAGTGCAAAAATGCAATTTAATTTGAAATCCGTTTTTAAATAAGCCTAGGAAAAAAATAAAACTAATTTTGAAAATTTCGGTTTTTTCCGGATATCTCCGGAAATACTCGGAATTTTAAAACTTTCTAAACGGCATATTTCTAGGCACCTAAATGCGCAATCTTGCCTTAATTTGACCGACACTGTATCCCTTACGGTTTTCGAGTTCCCCATACATAGACACGAATTCGAGCCACCCTGTACAGGGTGATCGCGTATAATGCCCCCCATTAACTTTTGTGTGTTTCGCACTAGGAGAAAATATTAGAGACAAACGTAGGGATTTATGTAAACTATTTGCAACCTATATGTTCGTATATATAGAGTGTTGCAGGTGACAGTCCAGTCATTTTTAAATGAAACCCTGTATATTAATGATTTTTTTTAAATCTACTTTAAGTTACTGCCTGAACATAATTTTATATATAATACCATGTGAATTGAACCGTTTTCGACGTATTAAAGTTTGAAAATTCAATAATATAGGTAGAAGAATTAAATAATGTATTTTTCGACTTATATGCATTTCCTATATTCACGATTGATTCATTCGTTAATAAGTCGAAAAGGATTTAGATACATGGTATTATATACAAATTGTGTTCAGAATTGAGGGCACAATCTAAAAATGCATTTAAAATACAGGTGTTCCATTTAAAAATATATGACATTGACCTGTCACTCGTTATACCCAGTATATGCGAAGATATATGTTGCAAATATTTAGTTTACATAAATCCCTACAACTTTTGTCTTTAACATTTTTTCTATTGCGGAAACTAAAAAAGTTAAAGGGGGTAACATTATACGCGATCGCGCTGGACATGTGCAAAGCTACACATGTTGATCAACTTACTCTTCAGTGTAGTAGGCCGTAACCCCCAGGTTAGGCCTAAATAATAGGGACGGTCACGTGACGGTGACGTCAAAACTGAAGACATTTTGTTCTGGCGCCTTTCATTCTATTCTAGCCCATGCGTCTCAGTTCCTTGTTTATATTGTGCAAATCCGTTATCTCGGAGGTTATGTCCGTCGTTTTGTTTTGAATTATTCTGCATAATTAAGAGACAATATTGATAGTGTTCAAGCTCAAACTAAACTTTGATATATACTAAATCCTTTGGAATACTTTATGGTTTGGTGAGAAGTGCTTAATTTGAATATGCACGTGTTTTAGTGTCTCAGAAAATTCGTAATGGTATACGTATACGCTATTGTAAATGATGGTTCAACTATGTGTATTTTAATTAGTTTAGATAAGACTAGCAATTTTTAAAATGCCGTATTGGTTTAGAACTATAGGTATTATTTCTTTAACTTGGAGAGTGGCTTTTCTTAAGTTAGAAGTTGCACGTAAAGGTAAGAGGTAAAATATCTTCTATTATTGTGCCTCCAAAGTGCTACATTATGCTAAAAATTAGATATATTTCCTGTTTTTTGTTTTCGAAAGATTAAGTTTTAAAAAATATATGGATAACAGCAATTCATAGGGACTCGTTCGCACATACCAATATTTGTACTGTTGTTCTAAAAATTTGCGTGATAATCCACAACCTTTCAAATATGTTCTTGAATAATTACAATTAGATCACAAAAAATTCCTAACAGGATTTTAAAGGCCAATTTTTGATATGTCGATTTTTTTCTTTATCATTTTTTGTTACTAGCGGGCCACTCAAAAAATTACGAAGGTATATATAATTGACGAGGTAATTAACAAATTATCTTTGATTCGTTAATGAAATGCTTTTTCGATTAACTATAATGCCGCTTATATTGTATCGAAAAGAGTTAGTGGAAATTCTGGGCTGTCAGCTTTATCATCTATTTACACAATCCCTTATCAAATACGGTATAATTGTTTGAGGAAACTCGTATGAAATTAAAAGAATAGTTGTTCCACAGACAAGAAAATTTTAAAATGTTTTTGATAACAGCATTTTAACTATAATGTATACCTATATGTATGTACATCTTTGATATATTGTGTACTGTTTGTCACCAAGAATATAGATTTATTATGAATATTTTACTGCAAACAAATCAAATCTCGTTTTTAATAAATATAATTTTAGTTATTTGCAGAAAAATGTTGAATGGTCTATTAAAAAAAAAAATATACGTGAAATGATACATAATCTTCCCTACAATGGGCAAATGTTTAAGGAAATTTTTATGTTGAAGAGCTCTTTATCATTGAACACATTTTATACTTGAGATAAGCATGTCATATGATGTTTGGGTTAGTTGCTGTGCCACCACATCACCCTAATGTCTTAAAATGTGTTATATATGTTTCAAGGTTTTAAGTATTTTTAAATTAATACGCTAACATTTTAAAAATTATATCTGTTAAAGTATTTGTCTTATGTTGCACGCACAATTGCGGTTTTTAATTGTAAATTATGATTTTGATCGATTTGGAATAAAGGAGGGGATAAATAATAGACTATCCATCTACCGGTATATGTATCTCTCTATCTATTTGAACATACATACTTGTTTTAATGGTAGGGACTTACTGAGGAATGTATTATTCTGTAATGAAAGTTCAATTTGAAATACCTACACCGACCCATTATCAAAATTCAGACGCTTGTTTTTAGCTCTTCTTTACTAGCAGTGGCTTTGCTAAAAACTTGAACATGTGCCTTAACTAGTCTAGTTCAATTTAGATTTTCGATATATACGGGAAAACTCGAGAATATTCCTGGCGAAACCCAATAAATTGGTGCCTTAATGCCCAGTTTTTCACACCACAAAAATTTTCGACAGTATCCTGATGTAGATTATATTTTTAACTGTTTACTTAATAAAACTAATGCTTTAGTTTTTATGTTCCATT
>MU191919.1:0-17673 GCA_016904865.1 Pissodes strobi
TCCTTCTCCTTTTCTTTTGGCTGCTCTCTTTCCTTAGTCACACTTTTTACAGGTGATGGACTTCTTGCTCTTTTCGGAGATCTAAAATAGAGAATATAAATGAATTATTGTATTTATAAATCTAAAAATAAGAAAAATGCGATTCTTTAAAGGTCCTTAGATTGTTTGTTTCGGCAGTTCAAGGCAAAAGCGGTCATATTGATACCAACAGCTCTTTTCACTACTGTAAAATGTTTAACAACAAACCTTTTTGGGCTCGGGCTTTTTCCTGTTGGAGGTGAACTCTTGTCTCTCTCTTTTTCTTTCTCTTTTTCCTTATCCTTATCGCGATCCCTTCTATCCTTTTTATCTTTCTTGATATACTCCCTGTCTTTTTTGTCTCTCTTATCTTTTTTGTCATCTTTAGATTTCCTATCGCTATTACTATTTTCAGTAAGTTTTTCCTTTTCTTTATCTTTAGGTTTCTCCCGATCCTTATCTTTCTCTCTGTCTTTATCTTTGTGAGGACTTTTTGTTTTATTTTTATCTGAAACGACATTTGTATAAAGTAAATGGCTGGGCCTATCTGGAAATTGAAGGAAAATATACATTATTTGCCGAGATTACTTGATCTGACATTGGGATGGAACCCATTTGTCAGATGTTGGATGTATCAAGTCAAGAAGTAGTTACTTCACTAATGAAACAATTGGGAACATCCCATACAAATTTACAAAAATTAAAATTTGCATGTGAGGCTCTTAAGCAGGTTCGAGAGTGAGTCGTGGTTTTTCAGCTTTCAAATAAACTTTCACACAAGCTTTCATTTGGCATTATAAGTAGTTTTTGATATATTTTTCTATTATTATAAGTGATATTAACTTTATTTTATTTCGTTTTAAAATCAAATATTTCTTGTCAATGGTATATTATTGATTTTAATAAAGAAAAAGTTACTAATTCTGTCAACGACATTCATTTTATTCTTCTCAGCAAGTCTCAGTGAAGTGCACTTGGATCCCAGTATAGTAAACTTTTTAACAAACCTGATATTTTATCTCCCTTGTCCTTATCACTAGTACTAGACTTAACTACTGGTTTAGAAGGCTCCTTATTTTTTGGTACCTCTGGAACTCGACTTGTCTTGGTAATCGGTGTACCTGAAAAAGTATTACATCTCACACAAGTATATCAAAATTGCACTGAAACCCCTCACATTCTCAATGAATATTCATTTTGACTTTTAATTGTCTATTCTGTTTGGAAATTCTTTGTCTAAAATTTGCTAAATGCCATAAATACTCAATTATTATATTATCGAGATGCAGGTACTGCAGGTACGATACTACCAACACAGAATGGATATACCTATTTGGCTATGGAATAATTCGACAATAAACATACCAAACAAATTGGTGAACTGATCACTTCTAGGTTCCTCAGGTTTCAATTTGTACTTTTTGGGTTGGTCAGAACCACTAAATCTAGGTTTACTGGTCATTTGGGACTTGTCTTCCAACTTAACAGGCTGAATAGAGGAATTTTCTGAGCTCGAAGAGACACCCACCTAAAATAAAAGTTTGAAGAAAGTAATAGGAAAATACATATATAGAGATAAAGAAACATGTATTACGATAGCTTTTTATGCCCATATTAAATTATTAATTTTGGCCTGACAATGTATCCATGTTTTTAGATTTCTCTCGAGTTTAGATCCTTCGTTTTTCCTAAATCAGAATGCTCCAGATTATTTAATACTTAAAATTTCTTCAAGCTAGTTACCTCTAGTAAAAGGCTTTGCTTATTATTATGGAAGTTCCTGTTTAATTATGGCTGCAGAAGAATGTAGAGTTTTTTATTTTGGCAACCTTAGCCTAGAATCAAGTAAGGAAAAGCTTAAGGCTTTTCTTGAAGAAAACAGAATACCAGTCATTGGATGTGAACAAATTGGAATGAAATCAGGAGTAGCTACTCGGTTGGCCTACAAGGTAACAGTAGGCTCTCATTATGAATCCAATATCCTTAACTCTAAGTTATGGCCAGAAAATGTAACCGTTAAGCCATTCCAGCATACTTCAAGAAAATTTTATTCAAGACAAAATTTTCACCCAAGACGAACCAGGCTCTGAATACAGGAAAATGTGATCAGATACACAGTGATCTTCAAGGACTTCAAAATATGCTGTTCTTATGTTTTACAGAAACTTGGGCATGCGAGGACTTATTACAGACATTACTTATTAAAAATTTTGTGCTAGGTAGCTATTTTTGTAGACAAAACAATAGAGGTGGAGGTGTTGCAATATGGTTAAAAGAAAACAATGAATTTAATGCTATAAAACTGGATAAATTCTGCCAGGAAAAGATTTTTGAGGTTTGTGGAGTAACCTGCATAATAGGCAAACCTTCAGCTAGTCTGCAAGGCTTTCTTTTTCAGATGCGTGATACATTGCAACATATATGTAAGGTATATAGAATAATTATTTTATGTGGTGATTTTAACTGCAATAGGGCCAGTGATAGCAATGAGCATAATGATTTAATAAATGTCTGCCATGAATTTGGGCTATGTAATATAATAAATAAACCAACAAGATCTACTGCCTCTACGTCATCAATTATTGATCATATTTATTTAAATTTTATCCATGGAAGTATAAACATAGTAGATAATATAGTAAGTGACCATAAGTCAATTTATGTTGATTTGGGTATTGGGGTAATGGAAGAATGTAGTTCATATCATTGTAGAATATTTAATGCCGAGTCAATAAGTGAAATTAAGATCGCATTAAGCAGGGAAAATTGGTCTCCCATATATCTTATTGGGGATATTGATGGTGCATTCTCTTATTTCTTCACCATTTTCAAGCATTTCTTTGAACTTTACTTTCCATTAAAACAGTGTTATAAGAGGAATAATAAATCATGGGTCACAGCTCAAATTAAAGAATCAAGTACAAATTTAAGAAATTTATTCCATTTATCAAAATATAATAACATTCCGAAAGAACATTATACAGCAGCAAAAAAAGAACATAAGGAATTAATAAATCATACTAAAAAACAACATTACCAAAATAGGATTATAAATGCTCGTAATCCTATTTCGTGTGCTTGGAACATAATAAATATTTTATCTAGTAAAACAAAGAAAAAACAGAGTTCAATCACAATCCTTGATCAATCTGGTAACTATAACAATGACCCAACAAGTGTGGCAAATTCATTTAATTTATTTTTTAGAAATGCAGCTCTTGACTTAACAAGTAAAATGGGAAATTTTTCACACAACAGAGAACAAACTTGGCTTGATGGGAATGTCAATTGAGTAAACTTTTACTGGTTCCTTTTTCCTTTTTTGGAATATGAACTCTTTCATATGATATAAGAAATCATGTGGGCCTGATGAAGTGCCTAGTACCATTCTTCATCAAGTGCTATTTGAAATTACTTGTCCATTGACCTATTTAGTAAATTTATCCTTTTGTAATGGAAAATTTATAGACTTAATGGAAAATTATAGACCTATAACCTTATGTTCATCTTTTTCAAAAATTTTCGAGTATTACTTTCTTGATAGATTGTCCATGTATTTAATGGAGAATGAAATAATTGGCGCGTACCAACATGATTTTCAAAGAAGTAAGTCCACTCATTCTGCCATACATGCTACATATATGGGGATCTTGTGGAATTCATTGATGCAGCTGAGAGCCCTGCTGGAATCTTCTGTGATCTCAGCAGGGATTTTGACTGTGTGGATCATAGCATCCTTTTGGAGAAATTACAGCATTATGGTATTAAAGGCAACAGCCTAAGTTGGGTTGAATCTTTTTAAAAAAATAGATACCAATATGTTACTATTCCCCATGCAAAATCTGGCTGTAGTACTATGATAAATTCTGGGTGTGAAACATGTATCATGGGTGTGCCCCAGAGCTCAATTTCGGGCCCTGTTCCTTATCTTTTATATACAAATGAGCTGCAAAAAATACTCCCCGATGTTTCAATTACGTCTTATGCAGATGACACTTCTCTACTAATTTCCAGTGTCTCAGATATTGAATTACAAGTTAAAGCAAATACAGCAATTAAAAAATTACATGAATGGTTTACCGAAAACAGTCTTTATTTCAATATAAGTAAAACACAATGTGTGAGGTTCCATGCAAGACAAAATGGGTGTAACAATTTAGAGCTTCAGATAGATGACCCAAACATAAATAATGTCAATAATGTTAAGTATTTAGGGTTATATATGGATTCATCTCTTGACTGGAAATCCCATTGTAGCATGTTATTAGTAGACTTAATAGTGCTTATTATATGTTGTTTAATTTACGGCAGGTATTACCGCAAAGAGAATTGTTTATGTTGTACTATGCACAAGTTGACTCAGTATTAAGATATGGAATCTCATTCTGGGGAATCTCTACAAAGGCAGTAGATGTTTTTATAAAACAAAAACGCATTTTAAGATGTATTGCTGGTGTTGATTACAGGGCTTCATGTAGACCTCTTTTTAAAAAATTTAACATTCTCACAGTTACAGGAATATACATTTTAGAAACGTGTTTAAACATATATCAACATAGAGATCTTTATCCAACTTATGGACAAAAGCATTGTCTCAGCACCAGAAATGAAAATAATTATTATATACCTCCATATAGAACACAAATTAAATTTAAATCTCCAAATGTTATTGGTCTTAAGATGTATAACACCTTGCCACCCGACATAAAAGAATCTTCTAGTGTCACTATATTTAAGGAAAAATTAAAGTCTTTTCTAGTGTCAAAGACAATTTATTCTATAGGGGAGTTCATTAATTTATAGATTCTTAAAGTTACTTTTAGTTGTAAGTTTTTAGTTTAGTTTAATTTTTAAAATTATTTCTGTATTGACTATTCTTATACAATTGTTAAAAATTGTCGATTGGAATATTTGGAAATAAATAAATAAATAATAGATTTAACCATTTCCCATTTAACTTAACAGCTTTCTTGCCTCAATATCTTCAAACACCTTTTATAACATCATATGCAAGGAAAGTATTTTTTTATATATCATCCATCCCTACTTACCACCGCACCACCTTTCAATAACTTATTTCGAAAGTCCTCGTTGACTGAATGAAATGTATACTTTTCCTTCTGAACTTCATGTATCGGGGGCCCGCTGGGTTGCAGACGCAGATCATAATTGAACTGGATCTTCCTGGGCTCCTGACTGTTCTTCAGGTAGATTTGGATTGGTAAGTTGAAACCAGCATACCCAGATGTACGAACGGAATACGGGGGTTCCTTTGCCACTAAAAGAAAATGTTGAATATCAAGTATTTAGATAAGAGCCTTTACTTCTATTTTTGATTTCATAGTTTAAATTTTTCGATATAGGCGCTAGCCGAAAAATCGTTATATGCCGAGGTGACAAACATTCTTATTATGAAAATATCTGTAGATGTAAGATTAAAAATGGAATATTTTTTGAAATGGTTTCGAAAGATATTATAATTGTAGGAAAAATATAGCTACTTTAAGATTTTTTTGAAGAAAAAAGTTCAAACCGAAATTTCAAAGAGCACAAGATATTTATTTCCTAGAATATCTACAACTCTGTACCTGTATCAAATATAGGTATTGTTTAGGCACTAGGTCAAACCTAATTTCTGACATGTTGTAGCCTGAGTTTGCCAATGCTTAAGAGCTGATAGTCTTTAATGCATGCACGTATGATGATATGTTTCTATACAAATATTTAATTTATCATTTATTGGCTGCAAATAAATCATATACCTAGTTTATTCCTAAAACTAAATAAAATACAACCAAAAATAAGAATAACTTTTATATAAACGAGCACCCGCCGCTGATACAAAATCCTTATTTACAAAAACACACACTGGAATATGAATAAAAGAAACTTAAAGCAATATATCAAGCTCACATGTTATGCACTGAATAATTCTGGTTTACTTGTGCATTATAATTTCAAAATATGGCTCGATATTTTTAACGATCCTATGAGAGCGTGAACGCTCAAATTCATTAGTAATGTCTGTAGGTATCTAAAGAACTCTAAATCTAGATTAATGACATATGGTTATCTGTATACACAAGTTCATATATTATTTAATACTCTCTCTATTATCCAACCACTATTGATTGATTTTATTATTTAATGATAAGACTTGTGGTTTTGTTTGGAAAGATGCCAGACAATTATTCTTTAAAAATTAATCTATATATCATCTGCCCTATTACTCAGTGTTATGTAGGCACAATACTAAATTAAAATTTTAAAGTTGCATTATGTTTAATTATATCTATCATCATCTATTTCAAAAATTGCTGTAGGTCATGTGAATAACATTATAACAATTATTTTATTTGATTCAAGATTGAACAAGAACAGAAGCATGGATCAAAGCAAATTTTGAATACATACAGATTAGTGGGTAGTGAATTGTTTCGAGTGTCATTAGATGAAGTCTAGCCTATAGAATATATTTATAAACAAGATGACTGAATGATTCAAAAGCGGTTCGATTTCACAAATTGTAAAATTCAGACAGTAACTATTATAGAATTATTACCATTATCTTGTAGCATTAATATTATTAATCCCTATCCTTATGCCACACTTTAATTTTCATTCATTATTTAACCAAACGTCCAATAAACATTAATAGAAAAAACTTAAAATAATGTTGCCATTCACAGTTGCTTAATCATTGGCACTAAATCATCGGAATTTATCACAATTGAAATGGGAAAAGTTGTACCACCAACTAACAAGCTGTTTTATGTGTTATAATAATTTTACTGCCTACATATTAATTTCAGATTATAAAAACGGTTTGGTACCATAGAAAAATAATATGATAAGTAGGTATTGATTTCAGTTCTAATTAGGCGATTATAAGTTAACACTCTTTAATTTCAACTGCAGGTAAAAACCGAAATAATTAGTGACTTATTCAAATTGATTTTTCTTTTTGATTTTAAATCGTTGATTCAATCCATTAGTTCATTCTACATTAAAGTATAAACTGCACGGGCATAGAGGGTGTGAGATCATCAAATTGTGACATTTCATTCATAATACAAATTATTTAGTGTTTAGTCTACGAAGACACGGTTGAGAGCAGTTTCTGATTATACAAGCTGTGTCAAAAATTCAGCTTTCCCGTAGTTATATGTATTTTTTTATATATTATTAGTATATTTGGTTTTTTCCTTCAACATATAAATAATGAGTCGTTAGCATTTTACATGAAATATTTAAAAAAAAGGGGAATCAGTAGATAATTTAGTGTATATTTATATTTATTTCTGTTAAAATCAGATACAGGTTTTTTTGTGCACTAATGGAACACCATCACTGGGTTGCAGTTAGTAATGCACAGCAAAAGTTCCTCGTTAGTTACTATCAACTATTAAGTACTGCCAAACTAAGGCTACAACATTTCAGAAATTAGGTTTGACCTAGTGCCTAAACAATACCTATGTTTGACATAGGTACATTGTAGAACGAGTTCTACAAACTACATAAACATAAGCAGAAAAGAAATGTACTCATACTTAACCAGAGCCAATAATCTAATTGACATACAAATATTATCTATATGCCTAGGCACTCAATCACATAATTACCTACCTTACTTGCAGTAGCAAACTATAGTGCAAGTGTGAAAACTGCTCGTAAAAAAGCTCACAGATGAGCACCTGGCTGACAACTTGACTAACTTAAATGTATTTTACATGTCCTCTTTTAATTATTTATATTTAGATTATATTGTAGGTATCCTTCAATGTTTTGCTCAAGCTGTACTACAATAATTGCTTATATTGTTAATAAACATTTGAATACTACGCTTTTAAAATCAAGTGAAATTACATGTGATGCTCATTCATTCTCTTGGAATGTTAAGAACTCATAATAATAATATGTGATAAAGAGGGATCAACATTTTGGTTGACCAGATTTCTTGTTATTTCACTAGCATTTTTTTAATGTAGTAAAAGTTACTTTAACCGGATCTTTAAAAACAAAAAAAGCAACACTAAAATTGCTTAGCAAAACGCGCGTCGAGTGCAAAAATTCTAATTCCGTATTGTGTTTGGTAATTATTGGATATAGCCCCATCATAAAAATGGGTAATTTTTTACATTTTAGGGATTCTAATGCATTAAGGAAGTAAATTTGAGAGATAATACATCGGTGGAAACAAGATTTTATGCATATTTATTATATTCTGGATTAATCATTATAATTAAATTGGATATAGCTCCATTATAGAAATTCACATTTTTAAAATCCTAATGCATTAAAGAAGTAAATTTGAATGAAAATAAATTGGCGGAAACAAGATTTTTTGCATATTTTTTTATAATTTTGGAAATTTTTTTTAAAAAACAATGAAACTACACTGAAGCGCACTTTCCTTTAATAGTTCTTATTAGTTTGGGTTAGTTTCGCTTAGATTGGGTTAGGTTTGGTTAGCTTGAGTTCGTGTTACTTAATTTGAGTTGGTGTTCTGTGGTTTGGGTTAGTTTCATCTAGTGAGTGACCTTCAGGTTATTTTATTATCTTGGATTAGCTGGGGGACAGGTTAGATAATTGACTTAAATTTCGGTCGGTAATTATTGCTTATATGGTTTTCTGCTATTTTTGGATTAAATGGAAAAAATTTTATATAGGGACATTCTAGTATCTTTGGGGATTGCAAATACCCTGGCGGAGAAGAGATTTTTTTTTTAAGTTATGTTTGTTTTCTTTTTTTAATTTGGGTTAGTTTTTGTTAGTTTGGGTTAACCCAAATTAACCCAAACTAACCTAGACTAACCCAAATTAAAAAAGAAAACAAACATAACTTTAAGAAAAAATTAAAAAATCTTCTCCGCCAGTATATTTGCAATCCCTAAGGACACTAGAATGTCCCTACTTAAAAATTTTTCCATATAATCCAAAAATAGAAGAAAACCGTATACGCAATTATTACCTTTCGGTCTATTTATTATTCATTAAAATACCACTATATTGCAGATTGATGTAAATTTGTTTAAAAAAACTTTAATTTTCTATGACGGAGTTATATCCAGTTAATACCACTCTCTAATTATGGTATATATCTCCATTATATTAATTAAGCAAAATTATAAGAAATATGAAACAAATCTAGTTTCCGCCAATTTACTTCTTTAATGCATTAGAATACCGAGAAATGTAACTTACTTAACTGTTAACAAAATCATTCAGTTTAAGAAGCTATTCTTGTAAATGTTTTATATTGATCTTTTTAAGTTGTCCAAATAACTGAATCAAAATTGTCATAATATTGAATGCTGACATAAGAACTACCTCCTTACCTCTTTTAGGCTTTTCAAAAGTCTCATGCAAGTGAAAAACAACTCTATCAACGTAGTGTCTGATATCAGCTCCGTTGCAGCCTCGAACAAACACCTCCCAGTCGTGGGTAAATCCTTCGGGTGTAGTTTTTTCTCTTAGTGAAGCATCATGTCCTATTTCCAAATTTATAATGACTGAAGACATGGTTCGTCTACACAATGCCCCGTGTATTCGCCATGAACATGCTGTTTTTTAGCTCTATTCATTTAAGCTTTTAAACGGAGACTTGTAACCTAAATATAGATCTATTCTACATGAGGCCACACATCACCCATACACCTCCAACATGTGTTTTAAAATGTGACACTTTAACATTAGATATTCCTGAAAACCAAAACTAATTTTCCTGAATTAGATTACGGGAATATGTTCTATTTGTTTGTGACTTTTTTTGGCTTGTTTATGGTAAATTTGTTATCATTTGTCAATAATCGAATACGAATAGTTATTCGGCTGGCAACGTCGCAAATAAGGCACACATCTAATCATTAATTCAATTTCGACATGATTTCCTACAAAGTAACCATTTTCCAATAGTCCTGAAATTTTAAACTTATTTTCCTAAATTGATTCACACAAGGATGTTGAATACGTTCGTAGCGTTTTTAGTGTTTGTTCTTGTTTATGAACACTTTTACATATCGTTTGACAGTAATTGAAATGTCATTCGCTTAGCAACGTCGCAATTTATATTTTTCAAAATGGAGGACAACAAATAGTTATGCAACCCAATATTCGCCGAAAAGTCCTAGCAGTTGCCTCTCTGCTACAGTTGGAGCAGAGAGGATCAGCTAGCCTGCTCTCACCAAAAGAGCATGATACAATAATATGTGGTTTAGTGATAAACTATAATCTGTTATATGGGGACTGTGTGGTATTCGGTATTTATGATAAGTTTCTGATACAAGTAGTAAACATATCCAAGTAGTAAACATATCCAGAAATGAAACATTTCACAGTTGTTAATATGCAAATAAGTGTAAATTATCGACGACGTGTATTTAAGATCAAAATTTTAATTATCTGCAAAGATAACGTTTTATACAAGAGCTATTTTGAAAATTTGAAAAATTGGAGTTTTCAAGAGTGTGAGAACCGATCCACCAATGCCACCCACCGACCTCTATATAAGAGGTCGGTGGTGCCACCCCGAGTCTAGTTTTAGGATGGAGCGAGGCGAGATAAAAATGTAGCGTCTTTTATATATGAAAATAAGATTTTTTTAAAATCTTTTTTAGGTATATCGATGTCACTACGTTCCGTCACCTGGAGCGGCCGCTCTTTCGCTCTATGGGCCACCCCTTCAATCCACTTTCGAAGAGTGGGATATTTTTATCATGGTATCTTATTTATTGTGTACAATATTTTTAATGATATTTATCTGTATAGCGCGAAAATTGCAGGGACGTAGATGCGAACGCCTTCATCAGTGGCGTAGCTACCGGGTGGGCCAGGGGGGGCAAGGCCCCACGGCGCCAAGAGAAATTAGGCGCCGCTCCGAATTTATAAATATGCTAATGCTAACAATGCTCATGAGCTTAACTGAGTTTTTAAATTCATTAAATTATAATACAATCAAAGATCAAAGACCAAAATATGTATTAAACTTTTTACCCAACCAATACATTTGTTTCAGGTGTATTTATTATTTCTTCTATGCGGAATAAAACGATATATCCCGGCGGCATATTTACACATCCTCACATACAATGGCACCAGGGTGCTGAAATCGGTTAGGTTTTGTAAGCGTTTGTAGCGCTACAAAAGCTCACTGATTGGTGGAACACGCTGTTATATAATATTTCACTTTTCGCATGGCTCTCCGCTCGCTTCGCTCGCTACGAGGGCTGGAGAAAAGGTAACTAACCAGGTGCTAACCCAAGACATACCCAAAATCAAGAAAAGAACTGTTTAGAAACTTAACCTAAAAAAATAAAAAAAGCAACGGGGTTTGAACCCAGGCCGCCGAATTGAGACCTAACCAACTAGATCTCTCGACCAAGAGGCTTTTGCCGCAAATTGCTTGCATCACGAAGACATGGCGTGATAGTTTTGTAGCGCTACAAACGCTTACAAAACTTAACCGATTTCAGCACCCTGGTGCCGTCGTATGTTAGGATGAGTAAATATGCATCCCGGCGCGGCGGTATTTGGTACATGCAAATGTGTAAAAACGCTGCGTAAGTCGGCATGCGACTTCAAAGACAAAAATTCCGAAAATTTCGGTCATAAAAAGTAGTTTTTTAGAGTTTCGTATTTAGGAGGTACCATTAGCCAGACACGTCTAAATAGCCTAGGAATACTAAGCATAGAAAATGAATTTGTACAAAAATTAATTTTGATCAAATAATCGATCAATTTACGTCGATTTAAAACCGAAGACCCCAATGTTTAATTAATTAATTAAGGTTACAGATGTTTAGTTTTCGTTTATATTTAAATATGTATGTACCTGTTGGTTGGTTGATGTTTATATATTTTATATTCATATTCCTGTAAAAAAAGCGTGTGCACTATGTGCGCATATCAGAAGTCAAACTTCTTAAACTTAAACGTCCTAGTCTGGGATTTGGTTAAAAAGTAGTTTTTTTTTTTAAATATATCACTCAATTAACAAAAAGGGAAGGCCTAAATGAAAAAAAAAACTATTCTCCAGAAAAGTTTCGCTTATGTCTTGACAAGGTAATAGAGCAACCCCATATTTTTATCTTGTAAACTAACAAAGATATCACAATAATTATACGCCCTACATATCTTAACGGATTTGGTTAAAAAGTTGTTGTTATTTTAAATATATCACTCAATTAACACAAAGGGAAGGCCTAAATGAAAAAACTATTCTTCATAAAAGTTTTGCTTATGTCTTGACAAGGTAATAGTGCAAACCCCATATTTTTATCTTGTAAACTAACCAAGATATCACCATAATCAAACGCCCTAGCCTTATAGATATCTCAACGGATTTAGTTAAAAAGAAGTTTTTTTAATTATAGGTATCACTCAATTAACAAGAATGGAAGGCCTAAATGAAAAAAAACTATTCTTAATAAATGTTTCCCTTATGTCTTGGCAAGGTAATAGAGCAAATCTCGTATTTTTATCTTGTAAACTAACAAAGATATCACAATAAACGTTCGTGACCGTTTTCCGTTCCCTGCCAGCTCGCCCGCCGTGTGTCGGCATCGCGAACTTCAAATTTTACTCTCGGCGCGCGTTAAGAAGTTTCACTTCAAAAATATACGTTTAATATTATGATGTATTATCTTTTGATTAATTTGCGTATATACACAAAATATAGGTTTGTTTTAGGCGCCAGCGGATAGGCTTGCCCCCCGGCGCCAACATTTCTAGCTACGCCACTGGCCTTCATCTCGACCAACAAAGTTTCGTCATCGTTGATACCATCAGTTATCACTAGTTTTTCTGTGGCAGGCACTGAGGCCAAACAGAATTCAATTCTCAGTCGGGGCATTAAACTTTATTTAAAAGTTGGTTGCTGAAATTATTTTACATCGAATTTCTCATGGGAATGACTTGCTTACTCAGTTCGACGACATAGAAATACCTATATTACAGGCGATGGTGCCGTAAATCGTAAATGCCGTAATTAAAAGAAAGAAGTGGTAGTAAAGGACCTTTTCTGTGAAGAAGTCATATAAACACAAATATAAAAAATATATATTTATTACATCACAAGGCACATACATATACAAAGCGCATCGCTCAATGACTTAATACGCGTATACGTGTCCTCTGCCGCATTTTAAGATCCGGTACAATCATACAGCACTAAGCTATGTTAGCCGCTTCTGATTGATTGATTAACGTAACTTTTAATTTATTTACGGTCCAGTCAATTTATTCCAGCAGGTCTAGTGGTCAGATTCTACCTTTCGAAAGTGGGCGGCATGCATTCAATTTCCGTCGGGGGCAACAAGTGTTTTCTTTTTTTTAAGGTTATGTTTGTTTCTTTTGGGTTAGTTTTGTTTGGTTGCTCCCCGAAGCGAGCGGAGAGCCATGTGTGAAGAGTACTCTAAAATGACGTTAACCCACCAATCAGAAGCGGCTAATATAGCACAGTGTCGTAGGGCGCTAAAGGATCGTATTACGTTCCTATGCCACACACCTCTATGTCCGAGAAGGACAACCGTAATTCTTCTCGGTCTTTGTAGTCCGAGAACAACAACCGCCGTTCTTCTCGGATGTAGTTATTCTATTATTCTCTCTCTGCCCATAATTGTATCATGAGTATTGCCCATGATACAAAGAAAAACTATCATGAGTATTGCCTATGTCTAAGGCAATTCAATCATTAAAGTTTCTCCATGAACTTCGCCAGTTTGGAGATGACGTTAGACATAGGTATTATTTCTACTCATATACCTTAATTGATTTATTAGACCTTAGGGGGATGCTGTAGCACTAGCTAAGCCCATGATTCCATGATACAAAGAAAAATGATTGTATCCAAAGACTCGATTTTTTCGTGTACTGTGATTGTATCATGTTCATGAGCTAAGCCCGGACGCGATTTTACTAAATATACTTCACGCCAGCACAAGACACGCCCACCGTAATACGTCAGGTCAGTGTTGCCAGATCAGTTTTACAGTTAGGTAGTAGATTGATGTAAAAAAAATAGTAGATTGATTAAAAAAATAGTAGATTACAAATTCACTGTCTAGCTTTTAAAAAAACATACCTATTCATGGTAAAACTGAAGTAAAGCAGAACTAATACCACTAACACTAACCACTAACAGTAAACTAATAACACCTGTTATTCAGTCGGGTTTGAGTAAACACGCCGACACAGACACACAAGTGACAAGTCGTAAGTAAAATGTTAATGACATTTAAAGAACGAGCCGGTGAATCCCTTATATGTATATATAGAACTAGTGGTGGTGGTGCCATCTTTTAAAACTGCTTGATAATAGCAACGTAATTTCACTTCACAAAAATAATTAAGATATTTATGTTAGAATTTTAAGATTTCTGTTTAATTTTTTAATTTTTTCTTGTAGTTTTAGGATATGTATTCAAGTAGTCTGCTTTTCTCTAAAAAATAGTAGAATTTGCCTTTAAGAAAGTAGAATAGTAGCCAAAGGTCAAAAATAGTAGATCTACTATAAAAATAGTAGATCTGGTAACACTGCGTCAGGTTATAAATCTCCAATATACTCTGCGTCAGTAGTCAGTACATCGCACTAAATATAAAGCACTCCAGCACAGGGCTAGGGATGCACAAAATTTCAAAAACATCGATATATCGAATATCGATGTATCGAAGACTTAAACATCGATATGTAAAAAATATCACTTCTTAACCATCGATACATCGAAAATATCGAACAAATTCCATCGATGTATCGTAAAAAATATTATATATGTATATTTAAGCTTATCTACATTCTACATAATATCATAATTATCATCAATCATATACATATATCTTGTAAATATTTAAGCCAACTTGACTTGACAAATTACTTGTCTAGTTGCGCCACTGAGGATAACATAAAAGGAACATACTAATTAAGCGATAACAGGTATATAAAACTAAAATATAAATATTATGGGGAAGAGTAACCACCGGATAAAAGAAACTGCGAATACAGTTGCGACACCTTTGATGTTTTACCTCAACTAAGCTGGCTTAGTTTGAATGAGCTGGCAAATTGCGCATGTGCAGCAGAAGCCATCATACCACGAAAGAAAAGAAGCTGGCTTGGTCTTTTTAAGTTGTAAATGGTGTAAACTATTCGCGAAAATCATTTATCAAGAGATGGCAGATGGATCTGAAAGATGTTTGTTTTACAACGGCGCTCTTTTAACGTAAAAAAAGAATTGAATAACAGAACAAGTTTGTAAGAAAACTAGAGGAAAACAATGCCAAAACCGTTGTCTTTTGGGTTCCAATAGATGGCGATAGTGGTAGTGGTTCTTGGCTACTGTGCCTTAGCCTAAAAGCCCCTGTATTTTCGGCCTTATACATATTTATCTATGACTGTATTCTTGGAAATTGACGAGAGCACAAAGTTTTCGATCTCTCGTTCTGCTGAATGAGACGTCATAGTCATAGATGGAAAAAAGACGAAACGTAAAGTGAGTAAATGCGCCATTGCGCGTAACTATCACGCTGTGATGTATCCATCGATATATCGTATATCGTTATCATATATATCGATGTACGATAATATCGACTTAAAATCCATCGATGCCAAAATATCGGTATTTAAGTGTCGATATATCGATATTTTCGATGTATCGGAAAATATCGTGCATCCCTACACAGGGCTTGGTGCTTGGTGTCATCTCGGCTATAATGGGGGTGGGGGCATTGAACTCTGATACCCCCAAAAGCTTTCTACATTATCGGCAAATAATTATACCAAGTTTCGTCAACGCAACTCAAAGCGAATAGTGTGCACACTTGCCTTAAAAAGTATCACACGCATTTGTATCAGTCTTTTAAAGAAAAGCAGGATGTGTAAAAATTTAACTTAAGCGAGAATGGTTTCGACGCTCGGCCCTTGCATTTTTTTTTTGTTTTAATTTTTTTTTGATTAGTTAGTTTTTTGACATGCCTTGGGTTAGCTTGGGTTAGTTTTTGTTGGCTGTCCCCCACAGCCAGCGAAGCGAGCAGAGGACATTGCATGTAGTGAAAATGTAAAAATCCTTTGGATTTCGAAAATAGGTGGAAAAGACCATAATACCTACCTTATATAAAAGTTTACAGAATAATATATATTTCTGTAGACTTTGCTTATATTATTGCGGCTCTGCTGGAGCGCAGTATATTTAGTATGATGTGCTGACGCCGAGCAAATAGGAGATTTTTGAAGCTGACGTATTACGGTGGGCGTGTCTTGTGTTAGCGTGAAGTATATATGTAGTAAAATCGCACCCGGACGCTGGTTGTACTGAAATTGTCTCGTAGCAGCGCCAAATTGCCCCCTTTACAATGTCAAGTTCAAATTTCCATGTGTATTATGCAACACATTTAATGGCTATTAAAGAACTCGCCATCATTACAACACGAACCGTAGGCGAGTGTCGCAATTATCACACTCGTGTCATAATACTTAACTATCGTTAATGCTGATTGCTTAATATACCATATCTCAATGGCATTTCTCAACAGTTCTGCACATTGTCTTCAAAACAAGTTATTCGTCACATTACTAGTAACTGTATCACTTGCAGGATGGAAGGCAAAAACGCAAGCTTTTCAACCTCCTCTGATGGGTGACCTACCTTGCATGTCAAGAAGTTAGCATTTTAATCCCCCGTCAGCTCCTTAGTTTGGAGGCCTGTGGCAAGCGGTCAAGACACATCTGTATAGGATCTAGGGTCATTGAGGTCATTATCTTAATCTGTTGTCTATATACCCTTCAGTATGTATTCTGCTTCCTCTCTTTAATCTGAATTTTACGCAGTTTCTTTTGTTTTTTTGTATTCTTTTCTTCACTTAGATCACCGAACATTAACAATTAAGAGACTAGAAGGTCCACTATCAGTCGGCATTTTTGATGTAGCGCTTACAAAGGTGAGACGACAGACTTTAGACGAAACGGGGTGAAATGTGGCACGAGGCCTGAGCGGTTAACCAACATTTCACCAGGTTCCACGACGGGGCAAGGAGGGAAATGCTGGGGGGGCTTAGAGTGAACTTTCTAGTTTTTTGTTAATATTTGGTGCTTAAACTAATATTCCATATCTCGTCTGTTTCTTATTCCATCTATTAACTCGTAAGTGTTGAGACTTCATTTTTGAGTTTCTTTGGCTTTTTTTTCGTGAGCATATTTTTTTGGTCGAGGCTTTTTTATTCTTTTATTTATACAGTTTATGATCTTGTATTCACATCCTCGAGTTGGTCTGTATGAAATTGGAGTTAATATCAGAAGAGATCAACGTTTTAGTATTCGTTTTCTTTAAGCATAAACATTTCTGCATCAGTGAGGTACATCGACGTTAATTTGAATCAGTATCTGACAAAGCTCTCCCTTCCGATGAGAAATTTTTAGTTGTTCGGTTCTTGATCGACTTCATACTGCATCCAGAGATGTTCCTGGATTCTCATATATAGTTGATATCTATGCTAATAATAATAATAATAATGATAATAATAAGCTCTTTATTTTAAATATAAACATTTCTGCATCAGTGGGGTACATCGATGTTAATTTGAATCAGTCTTTGACAAATCTCTCCCTTCCGATGAAAAATTTTTAGTTGTGCGGTTCTTGATCGACTTCATACTGCATCCAGATGT
>MU191919.1:17683-32483 GCA_016904865.1 Pissodes strobi
TTTTTAGTTGTGCGGTTCTTGATCGACTTCATACTGCATCCAGATGTTCCTGGATTCTCATATATAGTTGATATCTATGCTAATAATAATAATAATAATGATAATAATAAGCTCTTTATTTCCAGCAGGCAAGCGCCCAATTACAGTAAATTCACATACAAATTAAGAAGAAGTAATTCACAAAAATATTGTTACCTATACAAAGAGAAATAATAAAATATGAAATAAATAATAGTTATAGTCAAAATAAACCAACAAACTAAGCTAAGGCTAAAAATAAGGAATGTAGAGGAACAAAACCGATCAAGAACTGTACGATTAACGCAAAATAAGTTAGAGAAACTGAAAAAGAAAAATAAAATAAGCCAAAATAAGAAGTGACAAAGACGAAGGGAATGAAAACAAGGGAAATACAGATGAAAAATGAAGATAAACAATGTGGAGATACAGTTAAGGTGTGAAACCAGACGCTTCACGCAGGTGTTACAGGACGTTAGACAAGCTGGTGGTATGTATATCACAGGGGTTTGATACAAGAATGAAAATTTTGCACATGTTGTGAATGGGGCTCTAGTACATAATGTTACGTTTTTCCCGTGGGTTCTTAACAGAATTACAACTTTGCTATTTTCAACTAATAATCTCTTTATTCACTACCACTGTATACAATCTAACACTCTATACTACTCTTATAACTTTACCACTAATATCTATTCAACACTCAATGATTAACTGAACTGAACTGACTAACATTCGCCTTAGGTCTGCTTATATATAATCTCAAATCTATCACGAATATTCGGGAAGTATTCCGAGGCCACTCTATATGATCTCGACGAGGCCATCGAGATAATTCCAGTCCAGCGATCCTGAAACTTCGCGCCGGCCGGGCGATGATTCATACGGACAGAGAAGCGAGGGGCACGGCGGGGCGGCTAGTTCTATAGGGTAGCACAAAAATGTTCGGATAGTTGTTAGTCGTGACAATAATATTAGATCTCGCCAATTTCGGAGTGAACGCGGGTTGCTGTCTAGCTCCTAAACGCGGTACATGGAATGGTATACTTTCCAAAAGAAAGGGATAATCGATCACATCATGGAGAAGCTTTGTGAGTCTCCACCCGCAGACAGTGACAGTTCCCCGAATCTGGCCAACAAAAGGTTATGATCAAACCCTCTGTCTGGGTAGATACCGTCCTCTCTGAACATAAGATACTTGAAAAATCGCCTCCACCGAATCAATGTGGCAATCATACAACTGACACCATACAAGTGACCCATAATTCAGCCTTGTTCTAACGAAAGAGTAATAAAGATGTTGGTAAACTATTTACAATTTCTAATTATAGAAAGCCCAACATTCATGACGCACCAGCCACCATCTGCGCTATATGAGGAATAAAATTAAATTTCTCGTCAAACACTGTGCCAAGATCCTTGACAGTTGACGATCTATCCAAGACATTGCCACTAATGGAATAGTTGAAGACAATGGGATTTTTTATTCTATGAGAGGTAATGAATGACACTACATTCTGGGACGTTCAGATCAAGTCTGCTGGTTGCGCACCTCTCGCTATCATCGTCAACATTAGTCTGCTCGAGAAGACAGTCTGCAAAGGTGTCAATTCATTTGAAGACTAAAAGATCGTCAGCGTAGGCCAACTTGAAGCAGTCAATCTTGCGAATTAGACCTTCAAAAATATATTGAATAGAAGGACCCCAAGGTTGGAACCCTGAGGTATTCCCGTGGATGTATCAGATCTAAAGCCCTCAATCTCGACAAACTGACTTCGATCCAAAAGAAATGATTTTAGGAGTGCGATGAGACTATCTGAAAAACCAACGAGACTCTATGTCTTTTGTAATGATCAATCTAATCAAACGCTTTGTGGAAGTCCGTGTAGATTACGTCGACTTGGCTCCTATCATTGAGACCCTCGGAGAGTGCACAGATTCGAAATACACGAGAAAAAATCCGTGTTGCTCGACGTAAAGCCTGTTTTTGATCTTGGAGAAGATGAATTTGTGCAGGATAATCTCGAATATTTTCGAGATAGGACGATAATTCTCAATAACTGTTTGAATCGGCCTTCTTATGAATGGGAGAGACCCTTGCCATCTCTCAGATTTCGGGAAACATGCCCAGCTTCAGGATCAGATTGAAGATATGATACAGTGGCTCGCACAAAACGATGGAACAGTCTCTAACAATAAAGCTTGAGATGTCGTCTGGGCCAGAGGTGATCTTGTTTTTTAGGTTTTTTGCTTGCTACAACTATACCATCAGAAGTTATTGGCGGAATATCGATGCTGTCGAAATACTGCATCAAAGGATCAATATTTGCAGGCTGGTGGAAGTCTGGGGAGCATGCCGGATATATTCCATGTAAGCCTTGTTGATGCTCGATTTAGCTAAGCTGCGCAATGATTTGTACCTGGCGAGGTATATAGGATATTTATGAGTTTTAAAGTCACGACAGGCCTTTTCTTTTTTGAATACATTGCCAATGATTTTCTTAAACCGTTGAGGAAAGCGCTAATACGAGTTTGTGGTTTAGTTCTGTACTGTTTGTGGATTCCTCCAAAGTTTTTGCTGACGTAAAAATCCGAGAGGCCTTCTAGCGTCGACCAAGAATTATATCAGTTATTTGCTGCTCAAAAGTAATCCAATCATTTTGGCGAGATAATGAATAAAAACTAATTAGAATACGATATTTCATGTATTTTGAAACTGAAATAATGGCTTTTAGTTACAAGTCGTAAAGAGACACTATTTCACCATGGGAGGATTTAAAATGGAGCTACCAAGATTAAAAAACAATATATACACTGGACCAGAAAGGACAAAACCTAAAAGGTTTTTCCTCTGTGTTAATATTTCAGCTTTTCGAAAGGGCAAGTAAATATATATAAAATGTAGGTATAGGTTCATGTAAATTTTATTGAAATAAAAGTTAGAATGGGTGAGGGGAACTTATGAAACAATCACTTTCTTCCTAAACATATAAGTATCTTAAGACTAATTAAGCTAGAAAGTCATTACATTTATAATATTGTATAAAACTGTAGTTTGTATTCATTCGGCATAGATATAGGAGCCACGTCTCTAAAATTACCTTCGTTATGTAAACGATGATTTAATTTTACCAATTAAAAGAATGCTGTGACCCTTGACATCGCGCCATACGCCTACAATAAGACACTTACAATTTATTTAATGCAGCTTGAAACGTTACTCTTCCGTAGTTAGTGTAACTTAAAAACGTACTTTGTTTTGAAAAGTGTCTACCTATATTAAGTGTGAATTAGTGTGATTTCGAAAACGATATGGAAAACGGGTATGTCTTTTTATTTTAGATGTACTTATGCAATGTATATTTCTATAAATATACATAAATATATAAAAAATGAGGATCAAAAATTTGGTTATTATTATCTCTTATTGGATAGGTAATTTTTGGGAAAAAGACTTTATAAGAACACAAAGACGTGTTAGTAGGTAAATTTAAAAAAATCTTCTGCCAATGGAGTCACGGTTTCCCCAAAACCACACTAATTTTCTATCATAAGTCTTATTATTTTGTTGTTGCCAAAACAGTACTTCCATCGCACTTACCATCTGATAAGCAAAAATAGCGCACACGATTTATGGTTTCGACGCTTATTTTTATATCGACAGAGTAAATATTCAGATTTTGACTAAATCATATTGATTTCTATAATTATAAAAAATTTCTGGTCAATGGCAACAATGGCATCGATTTGAAGGTAAGCAAGTTTGTGACCAATAAGAATTATTATTTTTAATATATTTTTTAATAAGATCACTTCTCTAGTACGATTTTCAAAATATTATACAATATTATTCTTTGCAGAGATGTAATCATAAGAAGAAGACATGATCAACACAGATTCGGAAGCTGTTGGGCAAGTCGCTCTAAAAACGAAAGAAAAGGCACTTGCTGTTTTTTGGGATTTGCTGGGTCTGTGGTTGTTGGCCTGGCAGTTTATTTTTCCTTGTTTTCAGGTAAACATATGTTGCAAGTGTTTTTCTGGGGATAATGCGCAAAAAATATATTATCCCCAAAGCAAGTTCTATGGCAAAATGTACTGACAAAATGTGTATCTTTTTACAACTTGCGCACTTGTTCAACCAAACAAGTGATTCATTTTTTTTATGATTTTCAGGTAAAACTGTAATTTGCAAGACACAAGAATGTAATGCCGCTGCGTCAGAAATACTAAGCTTTATCGATGAGAGTTCCAAACCTTGCGATGATTTTTACCGATTTGCTTGTGGAGGTTTCCTGCATAACAACTCGTTTGAAGAACCATACGCCCCGCAATCTGTTAAGCGTATGATGCAGGAAAAAATACAATCCGACATCAAGTAAGTGTGGGTATCAAAGTTGTAGATAAAATTGCGAAACGGACCTAACAAATGCGAAAAGTGATAATTTTTCGCACGCGACGGCAGTGGATCAAGTCGTCAAAGGGAAAAAAGACACTTTTCGCATGAGCGTAAGCCATGAATGAACACTTCTTCTTCGAAGGAAGAGGTATTTTTCTTCTTGCACCACTCTTCAAAAGCATCAAACTCCTTTTCATAACGTTTTTTTATTGCTCCGGCACTAGTTCAATACTACTTGCTTAGCAACCTCAGCAGATGTGTATTTTGGAATATTGGTATCTGATTTTTCATAAATTTTATAAATACAAAACTATTGACAGAAATTAATGTCACTCTGAATAAACAATATTGAAACGCTTCTGACCCAAGACACATACGTTGTTAAAGGCAAAGACTCTTTGGACGTGATCGTAACAATGGTTAATGATTTATCGGCACTGTCGGCTAAGACCCGATTATTGACGTTGTTTGGTAGTAGGTTCTGAAGTAGATGTTTGTGAAACGATTATCTTGATTAATTACAACTTCGTAAATGAACAGTCAATACTGACAATAAAACACAAATGGCCATTAGTAGATAAGCAATGGGGGTTGAGCGGCAATTTCGGGCATTTTTACATGTAAATCTCCATAAGAAAATCGTAGGTCCATCCTGGTCATTTTTGTTCCCAAGTCGTCGACTTGAGCTATAGCATATTTCTCAACCATCCTCGAAGTCTCGGCGGCCATCAATCATCGGAACCTCTCGGCCACCCTTCGGAAATACCTAAATTAATAAAAAGTTTCCGATCTTTTTGTCTGTATGACTCGGTGGTCTAGTGGTAGTGTGCCGGTCCCGCATGCCGAAGGTTCGTCGTTCAATCCCCGCAAGACTCGAAAACTTTTTATTAATTTAGGTATTTCCGAAGGGTGGCCGAGAGGTTCCGATGATTGATGGCCGCCGAGATTTCGAGGATGGTTGAGAAATATGCTATAGCTCAAGTCGACGACTTGGGAACAAAAATGACCTGGATGGACCTGCGATTTTCTTATGGAGATTTACATGTAAAAATGCCCGAAATTGCCGCTCAACCCCCATTGCTTATCTACTGCCATTCTTTATAAATCTATTTTTTCTTCAAACGTCAGTAAATCCGTCATTACTCGACTGTGTAGGCGGCCGTGAAGTTTCGTTTTTCCTCCGCCGGAGCTTTACTTTTCACTTTTCCGCCGGCGGAGGTAAAAGTGTTGTCATAGCAACATAGATACAATACAAACAGACAACAAAATAAGCGTCAACAACTCAAGATTTATTAAACTACAATTTGTATTTATCACTCAATTTGTGACTGCATTTCTAAAAATCACTAATTTAGGAACAAATTGGTTATTATTTAATCGAACTTACTCAATAACTGCTTATCAATACGGAATTAAAACGCAATCGAAGACGCAATTTTAAAGAAATAATTATTGTTGACAGTGTCCACTGACAGCTTTATGTTACATTATATTCGCCGACACCGGTCTAAGCAAGGCCACCTACGACCGTGGTCTAAGCCGCCTTGCGAACCCATTTATCTTTTATAATAATTAGATATTATTATTATTAAAAAGAGATGTTTTTGCATTAATTTGTCGGCATTTGAAGAAAAAACAGCATATTTTATTTGGAGGAAAAGTTACTTTTCATGGCTTGCTCTCTATTACCAGCCTCACTCCGTTCGGCTGTTAAACACGAGCGCGCCATGAAAAGTATCACTTTTCCTCCATATAAAATAATATACTATTTCTTTACTTGTACAGTTTAATGAAACGTTATAGAAAATAACCTTTAATATATACAAAAACTTGAATACAACATGAAATTAATTCATGCATCTATTAAAGGAAACATGTACATAGGAAAGAAACATTTTATTTGCGAGAATTAAATTAAGACATCTCAATCAGGCCCCGACCCAGGAAGTAAACTGTGACCGTTTTATAAAAAAAATAACACATTCAAAGTATATGCCTTTACACTGAGCTCTACGCTCGATACATTCACATTACTCATACGGAAAATATATGCATACCACCTAAAGAAAATTAGTAACAAGTTGAGAGCGTAGCGGATAAGATCTGACCAAGACGTATATAATATTTGTAAATTTTTTTAGATGCCCCCACCCCCACGGAGATAACGTCACATGATTCTTTTGGGGGGTTGTCCTGTAGGCTCTTTTCGTGTCCCGTAGGCTCTTTTCGCGTCCCGTAGGACTATTGTACCCTTTGTTCTTTAAGAATCTTAACACAACTTGTTATTCGGATATAAGAGAGTTTAAGTTTACTTGAGCATAATATTTGGCCACAATCACCATAGGTGGAAATTTAAGGTGGAACCAGTCTCAAGCGTTTTAGCAAAACGAGTGGATTTCTGAAGATCTCGTTCTGTTGCGGAGTTTTCATAGGCAAAAGTCTCCATTTGATGTGTGGGTGCGACAAAAAACTATTAAAATTCCGATCTCACACATTAGGAAAATGTATTAAAAAGAGACGTAAATAAGGGTGCCGCATACTTCCAGCACTTGGCGCGACCTTCCTTACCTGCTTCTCGAAGCTTTGCATGTAAAAAGTACATTTTTAAAGCTTTTTATAATACCGAGTGTGTTCCAATTTTGTCGGTGGCTTTTATTATTTTAGAACTTTTCTTTGTTAATTTGCATACCTAGGTTCGGCCTGTTTCAATATTTGTTATGGAAACAATAAAGCAAACATTGAAGTATTTAAATAATCAAAAATCGTGCGGAAAAGCACTTTCTGCATAGTGTGCTGAAAAGTACTACTTTCGTGATGGGAACCCGAAACGAAAAAGTGCACTTTTTAGCACACTCGTACGAAAATATATTATTATTTGAGCAATAGCCCTGGTTTCTACTTTCAAATTTCTGCTTCAGTCTAATGGATCATAAGGTTTGATAGGCAAGACTCGCAAGTGATGTAAATAAGTCAAATGTCAGGCATCGTACTTGTTGCATAGGAAATACCTACTTTGGATGCTGCATCCCATATCTTTTAGTTGTAAACCTATTATTTTATCTTTAATAACCCCCTTTAATATTATTAGTGTTATTGTAGAAAAGCAAATCTTAATTGTCAATTTTCAGTAAAATGCTCCAAGAAGAAATCGATCCCGAAGACATGCCATCGTTGAACGTTGCGAAAAAGTTTTACAGGGCTTGTATGAACGAGGAAGCTATCGAAAAGGCCGGCGTAAAACAGCTTCAACAACTTTTCACCCAAATGGGAGGTTGGCCCATTTTAGAAGGAGATGACTGGAACGAGGACAATTTCGCTTGGACTAGGGCGGTCAGAAATTTGAGAGCGTTTGGTGTTAATTTCGACTTTTTTTTCAATGTTACGGTCGTCGTTGATCGAGAACACCCTGAGAAATATTTTTTAGTTGTGAGTAACCCTAAGTATGATTTTAATTAAGATAATGCTGAATTTACATCAGCCCCCGGTACATATTTAGAAAGTTAATAATAATGTTTTAGATACATGATAGATTTTATAGCCCATCTGAAATAAGTACAAATTGGAAAGTAACCTTTCTGGATTATATGGTTGATGTCGCATCACAGTTTGACGTCAAAGTTAAGAATCTTCGAAAAGAGCAAAACGACGTTCTAAATTTTTTACTAAACTTAGGAAAGGTAGGTTTTTTACCATGCGCAGGATAATTTATTCTGATGTAGTTCAGCAAATGATAATGGCAAACACAAAAAATTAATTAAACAAATTTTTACAAATCACAGACGAATATAAACCAGTAGATACAGAGAAATTCGATACCTGATCTTGATCATTCATAAAAAATATTGTGGCGTGCGTTTTCCCTGTAGATTATTGCTATATACAAAAATATACAAAATATATTAAGACTAAAGAGACATGGGATTAAGAGATTTCCTATAAGTCAACACATCTCTTCCAATAGTAATTGGCATATATCAACATTGCTATATAACGTTCTATATGTGTTTCAACAGAAAATGTGAGTACGTGCCTCAATGTTCTGAGGAACAATTTATATTCGTCCATGTTCTAGTACACTCCAGCATCTACAGAATCATTGATTACCTTAAAGATCTTTGAATAATCAAAAATTTTTTAGACCACAAACCAAGATTCCGCTACGATATTTAAAATACTTTTTCTTGACCATTTATCTTAACTCTGAAGTAGAAAGAAGTTAATCGATATCTAGTTAGTTTTTGTTGAATTTTATTCATGTATATGTATCACATGATATTTTTCAATATTCCCAGATATCAGAAGAATCCATGAAGTCCAATAGAACGAATTTGTACAACCCTCATAGTCTGGCGGATTTGCGAATTCAGTTCCCTACAATACCGTGGATTGAGTACTTGCAGGATGTTCTCGGAAGTGCGGTCCAATTGAGAGTAGATGATATAATCAATGTATCGGAACCTATTTATCTTAAAAAACTGGAGACACTTTTAAGCCGCACAAGCAAGAGGTAAATATAAATAAGAATATGTCACATGTGTGACCCAAGTTTTCCCAAAATTTTCACAGCGCTCAGAGACGCGAGCCATTTTCACTAACACCACGGTCACCAGAAGATAACTAAACACTGATATGCTCTCTTAAGTCATTTACCCTCTAATATAAAGGTTATTATTGGCAGGTATGTGAGCAATAAATGTTTGTATGAGACGAAAAGCAGGTACTACGCCTAAGTAATAGCCGAAGCAGGGTTGTAAAATTGGATCGTTCTCTAATTTTGAAACGAACTTTAATATTGTCTTTTATTCCACTGAAACTGTAGATGCATTTTGTGTAACATAACTTATGCCTATATAAATGTAGACAGCAGTCAGTCTAGATAAGCTATTGGTAGGGAAGGGTCCTCGTTCACGTACTATCCTAATCTTTCCTATGGAGCACTACAGCAGAACCTCCAACAGTTTTTGAGATCATGAAAAAAATCAGTTAGATCTGGTTGTTTTACAGCATTTCTTAAAATACGTCTTCTGTGGTGTTTGATAGCGTTGAATGTTTTATACAAATTTGGAAGCATCAAGGTTAAGTATAGTTATCTGCTTCTGTTTGTTTGTATTGGAACCCTCAGTTTTATTTTAATTCTACCCATGATTATAGATATATAAAAGTATACCTACATTTTGTGTAACAAGTCTTATGGCATTACTATATAGTCAGCAGCTTTAGCTTTAGATGCAATAAAATGTAGGAATTCCGTATTATTAAGAGAAAAAAAAGAAACAAATTTTTCTTCATATAAAAAATATACAATAAACCAAAATTTCATCATTAGTGATACAAGGGTCTGTTTACCAGATAGCAGGAAAATGTATTTGAAATATTGAGAGGTCTTTATATTTGTTTATTGTCAAGAGCCATTACTTGGTTTTTTATTTTCATCATTTAGTCTTTCTTATAAAAAATGTCGCAAGTGTTATTTTTTTATTATTATTATTGCAGAGTTATCGCAAATTTTATGGGATGGCGTATCGTCCAATCTATAATTAACTATTTACCCTCAAGAATTTTAAATAGGGCGTATGAATATTTGACTAAAGTGAATGGTCAATTCTACAGAAAACCGAGATGGAGCGTTTGTGTTGAGGCGACAAGAAACAGGTACAGTATGGGAAAAATATGTATTATTTTCCACTTTACCCATTTTGCCTCATCGACATTTTTTCAACATTTTAAAGCGTATAGTATGAATGACCATAATAATTATCATTCGCGTCTACTTACCACAATTTTGAGCCTTCACGCATGCGTACGTGCTATTTCATATATGTTCCTGATTTTGGACATTGCCATGGGTTAGATTGGGTTAGTTTAGGTTAGGTGCGCAGGTCCGAAGGTCGAAAATTTGAGGTAGGTAGACGTGAGTATAATTGTCTAGATATGCGGGCTGTTATAAAAGTAGAATAAATATAGTGATTTTTCTTTTTTGCGCTAGTTTCTTTATCATCTATGTTAGGATTTGAACTATAACACAGTTTTACCCACAAGACTGAGACACCGTTTTCTCTTAGATACGCGTTTCGCTAACAATGTGAGCATGATTAGGAAATGATTTAAACTGATGATGAACATTGTCAGCATTCCCCTTAATATTTATCTATGATTGTCAGCGAAACGCGCGTCGAGTGCTACGGTATTGTGGGTAAAGCTGTGCAGTAGTCTTTAGGCCTGTTCATTTGGACTGCTCTCACTACTCTAAGCGGCTTGGAGCAGGTTGCAACACGTTTTTCTTCTGGAAGTCAAAATAAATGATTTCTTCAATTAAAAGGAAACGTAGCTCCGGAGAGTCGTGTTACAAATGCCCGGCCCCGGTAGTGGGGTCGTTAGAGCGCCACCAGTTCTGTCCAACTAAACTAAAAAAGCTCCGCTGGTGTTGTGCAGGGTTGCTAGGCTGGCTTATTAAATCAAAAATTACTCAAGCTTAACTTAACAAGAAAATACAATCTGATATTTAAGGAACAATATATTTGCTACTAAGTTCTATTTTTTTTGAAAACACAGCAACAATTTATCTGGAGTAAAATGGCACGTTAAAGACAAAAGAATGTCAAATGACTATTAAATTTAATCAATAATTGGTACAATATGGTGACGTACGGAGACCAATTCTGTTGTTAATACTCGGTACTGTATGCCTTACCACTAAATGCACTAAACACTACAAACCGAAGTGATCCCTTTAATGTTATCTAAGCTAATTACATATAGGTATGCGTGCGCTAATAGCTGTACCAATTTTAAATTTAGCAATAATAATATGTAGCAATGAACGGCCACAATAATTAAATCAAATGACTCGATAAATTAATAAAAAGAATAAAACTATTGAAAGCTTGACTGTCAATGCTTGATTATATTATAAAGAGAGAAAATTCAGAGCGGTTATATTATTCGATAAATGAATGAAAGGAATAAAATTATTGAAACTGTTTTAAAGCCCGACTGTCAATGCTTGATTTATATTAAAAAGAGAGATAATTCAGAGGGATTAATAATAATAAACGAGTAAATAAACTTAAGCTTCTGTACGATACCACTTAGATCCGTCGAACTCTGGTAAAGGTGCCGGGCACCTGTTGGTACTGCTAGGGCACTGACCCTGAGGGTGAAACTAGCAGATGACTCGCCAATAAAAGGGGCCCGGAGACAGGACTTGTAGCCACGTAATCGAACTGGCAGCCCGCTAGTAAAAGTGGTAGCCTGGTGGTAAAAGTTATAGCCTGGTAGAACAAGTGGTAGCCTGGTATTTGAAGTGGTGGCCCGCTAGTAAAACCCTGAAATAACCCAGTACGCATTAGACATTAGACCCCCTTACTTTAATAAAAAAAACTATAGCCCCCCCCTTGCATAAATATATTTTTCTACGACTGTCCTGAAAAATGACAAAAACGCACTAACAACTACTCTTGAAAACTGGACATTTCACACGCTTATTCGGGTATTTAGATTAAAGGGCTTCGTCTCCATTTTAGAGCTTCGCCCTCAGAGGTCCCATTTCCAGATCTCTAAAAAAGGGGCCCAATTTTAGGGCTTCACCCCCAGGAGCCCCCTGTTGCAAAACTGTAGAAAATGGGACTCTCATACCAGGCTTGGGGTCCAATTTTAGGGCTTCGCCCCCGGGGGATCCATTCCTAAATCTGTAAGAATGGGACTCCCGCACGCTTATTCATATCGAGCGTACGAGATCCTAAATTTTATAGCGCGACTGTAATGTAAATATGCAGGCTTTTTATATTTTGGGTTAGTTTTGGTTAGTTCCTGTTTGTTGAGCCCCCGTAGCGAGCGAAGCGAGCGCAGGGCCGTCATTGGAGTGTTTAAATAATTGGATACGAATATGCCTCCCGCACCATAGGCCCTATTCTAGGGTTTCACCCTCAGAGCCTCTTTTTCAAAATATTTGGAAAATAGGGACCCCACACCGGTGGCCCCATTTCAGGACTGTGCCCCTAGTTATAGTTTAGCGAGAATCTCTTACTCACGTAGCTTCTTTCATTAGGAATAAAATTTCCTGATAAATCAATAATAAAAAAGTTTCCCATATAACATGTAATTTTCTACCACACTCCCAGTGGGGCACCCTGTATGTAGCAGTCGTAGAAAAAGTATAGTGTGCTACACGTGGTGAAAAGTCTTATTTTCAGCACTTGTTGCACAATATACTATTTCTTTATAAAACAAATTCCCCCAAAAGTTATCAATGAATTTTCAATGACCATCAGCAAATAAAAGAAATACTGAGGTACAGACAACTTGAATATAACAAAGATAGGTATGAGTCACCCCTAAAATATACTTCCCCATATGATCAAATTAGTAACATTAAATAAAAATTCAGATTTGATAAAATGGAGTATGGAGTAGATAAGATAACGCATGGGACTGGGACGCAAGGAAACAGTGGACGAGGCACAAAAAAGGTTAATACAGATAAAGCAATTAAATGGTTAAGTTGGACAAAAAACTGTAGCAATAATTACCTCGTTAGTGTGTGAGGGTACGGGAGATTCGACGGTCTCAGTCTTATTCGACGAACTTGGAAGCCTCTAGAAATAAGGGAAAAACCATTAGCGTCATGGCGTCGTCCCCGTGCTTCACAAGCGATAGGGAAAAAAATAATTCCAGAGAAAATGCTTACCTAGTACAGTATTTAGATCTCGAAAAATCGGTCGTGTCAAAACACCAAGCGATACCACAATATATCCCCAAAGAATGGGTGGAATTAGATCACAAAACTAAATGTGGAGTCTCTGACTGCACTCAAACAGAAAGCTTCTCTTCTCGCCGAAGGGTCTAACTAGAAGAACTCTCTTTTCGTTTCCGTCAATTTGCCTTTCTCCTTCTCCGAGATTGAAGGACGATGTAGTATGGGCTGAAACATGCCAAGTGATTTCGATACAAGGAATAATTCTAAGATAATAAACGACTTAGTTCTCGTTTATTATGATGGTAAACGACAGCGGAAGCCACAATTAATGAGCCAAAATTAAATTTTTCAAGAAATGCTAGGAAATACTCCTACGAAAATGATAAACCTCTAAAAATCTAAATCGTGAGCGACAATCACAGGAGGATAGCCCATTCCTATTACTCGGAACGAACAACCGAACATTATAACAAAAACTGCAGCCTGCCGTATGAAGAGATAAATATATAAAGCAGAGGTCCCAAAATGGTGTAACGATCTCAGAAATGATCGGCCGGTGATTGGAGTCCGGCAACCAAGGGGTTCCAAAAAGTTATGAAATATTCAAACCGACAATAAAATATGAATCGACGAGTCTATGCAGCGTAAAGGCGGGTTTTATTAACAGAATTCTTAAAAATATAAATCGGTTCGCTGGCCGTTCTACGGTAATGTAATATAAATCAAGCCAAGCTATTCTAATAACAATGTGCTTCGCTTATCAACTAAAATAAATATAGTCACAACGTGTTATAAATGCTAATACAAATATATCGTTAACCCATACTTAGAATAGAGTTAATTTACATTAAGCAAGGCGGCAATTTCAAGCGTATTGTCAGCAAATCGAATAATAAATTTAGAATTAATAAACCGATGAGTGCAAAATACAGCATTTTTTTTTCTAAATGCGGCGTATAAATGAAATTCAAAAGTATTTGACACTGGCAAAATCGGACTGTTACAAGGTGATCGATGTTCATTTGGCTCGAGCAGCTGATATTTTTTTGTTCGCTTGGGATGGATCACTGTGCTCGAGATCAGTTAGATCATGCTCTACTTGCACCTAGTCTGGGGGTGGAGCAGTTAGAGCAAGAGCAGAAAGATGACAGATAATCAACAAAAACTGCGGAATATAAAATAATATAACCCCATTTTTTTAAATTTGAAAGGCTGAAAGGCATCGTGGTCTTTTTTGAGAAAAATATCCCTATATATAAAATATCCTATCCATGTGCTGTCTTAACAAAAAGCGCGTTCGTTTGGGGTAGCGAGCTAGGAAGTCGTCCGAGCAGGAAATATCTGCTTGGAGTAGAGTTATGGCACTTCGTGTTCTGCTCCAAGCTGATTTCTTTGATTTTCCGAGCAGGTTGAGCAAAGCTAAATGAACAGGCTCTTGATCATCTCTTATGTTATCGAAAACTCTTTAGAATCTGCACAACATTTCAGCAGTGTTCGCGACGTAGAGTTTTTAAAATGGCAATATAAACTGATATTTTTATATGCATTTATTGTCATTATTATATGTATTTTTAAATATTTTCAATACTATATGCGTAATTGAGCTAGAAATGACGATATTCTTCTCGGAAAATACAAGATATAATTTACTGATATAAATAAAATACGTACTCTCCTAATTTTAAGGTTAA
>JAEQML010057256.1:0-32481 GCA_016904865.1 Pissodes strobi
TCACTCCCCAGTGATCAGCTCCAGACTTTGTACTTTGGTGTTCTCCAGCCTGGAGGAGGACGATGGGATTTGATGGGCCACATCCCGTGGCAACTCGGAATGGTGGGGGCGTCACTCCCCGTAATCAAACTGCTCTCACCAGTTTGACGTTCCTGCCAGCCAATACAATGCAGCCCCTCTTGTCACAAACTGTCATTGATCGGCCCCAGACTTTGTACTTTGGTGTTCTCCGGCCTGGGGGAGGGCGATGGGATTTGATGCGCCTGATTACTGATTAATGGGTAATATAGGGTCATCACCAATATCCATCCACCTTACAACTCTAACTACAAGTCTAAGCAGGGACTAACGACAACTAAATCTAATAAAACATTATGTACATTCCTTATATTGTTAATCTGAGTAAAATTAGTAAAACTCAAGAAGTTTTTAAACTCGGAAACTCACTTAGTATAAACATTTAACACATATTCACGTAGATTAAAATCACCTAATAGTACACATCCAAAGTCCAAGAGTTTTGTTTCTATAGAGTCATAAAATTTCCTATACAAATCTGAATTACTGCCAGGTGTGAAATAAACCACAATTACATAAATTGCCTGTTTTTTTACTAGATTAACTTTTATACACAGAGCTTCGAGATCATCATCAAAAATGTCACATTCCTGTACTACAATGTTCGCCTTGTTTTTTGCCTGTTAGTTCAACACTTCTATCTTTCCTAAAAATGGTCATGTTGCTGCAAAGCTCAGAGTTACAAACAGAACTATTCAGCCAGGTTTCAGTAAATGCAACAACATCTGAGTCACTATTGAATAAATTACATTTTAATTCTGCAAGTTTCGTTTTAATGCATCTACAATTTTGGTAATACAGATGTAGTTGCTTTATGTTTTTTCTTGTAGTTTTTCGTCCACTAGAAAATTTGATGTATCAACCAACCATAGGCATATGTCTATGGTATCAACAATAGCAACATTTGATGGGCCTTCAGAAAAATTATCATTGTTTTTATTTGTAGCGTCCAATATTATTATCTCCGGCTCAGAATTTAACTCCAGTATCTCTCTTTCGGGTTGGGTACACGTTCTATTAATGGCATTGTTTAAATTAGTAGTCTCTATATACGATAAAATGTTTAATTTGACAAGCGTTGTGGTAAGCTTTTTATGTAAAAATTGAGAGATTCTGTAGTTATTCAACTTGTTACCGCCATCATTGCAAATGCTAATAAATTTCAATCTATTTTTAGTAAACATACTTGCACGATTCAGGAAGTTTTCTAATTTGCTATTAAATTTACACACTCTTCCAAAGAAATTAACATTAAACACAGAACAAGACAAAAATATTAAATTTGTACCTCTACACCCATTAAGTTTAAAATATAACTGTGGCATACTAGGGTATTTACCAGTAGCCAAACCATTTGCACCACCACCACCTACTATTACATAGTCTTTATCCGTAAAGTGTTTAGAAATTATTTCCATATCTGCAATAACTTGACTAAGGCTAGCGTTCGGCTTAACAAATGAGAATACTTCGAAGTGTTTATATCTCAATATTCGCCGCATTTGTCTATCCAGATTTTTTATTGCTTGGTCTCCAAGAATGAGAACCCTCCTGACAGTATTTTTGTTATTATTATTATTGTTACCAATATTATTATCAATAAGTGGAGAAGTCAGTTCTTCACTATCATTGGTCTGTACATTTGGTTGAGTGGACACATTACAAAGTTCCATCTTAAATCTATTTATTTCGATGCAATAAACTTGATTTTCTGTGTCGAGGGTGTTAATTGACGAGATCATGGCTTTATTAAGTTCTTTAAAATCAACAATTTCATTTGGAAGCTTTTCTATTTCTTTAAAGTATGCAGCAATCTTTTCTTCTAAGGCTAGTTTTTGATTTAATAGGTCTGACACTTGCCAAAGATAGTTCTTCCCTCTTTGCATTTAGAGCTTCAACCAATTTTCGCTCAGACTCAAACACCTCATCTTCAAATTCCTTGGTACTTTTGCGTCGAACTTTTGATAACTTTTCTCTGGCTTCAATATCTAATTTTAATGTGATAATCTCCTCACGAAGATTATCAATTATCTCATCTTTTATGGCCTGTAAGTCTTCAATTTTGTCGTTTTCTTCTTGAATTTATTTATTTATATATTATTTATATTTTTTTAATATGTTTATTTATATAATAAACTGACTGGCTCAACAATAGAATCGTTGGACCCAAACTGAGTGTCGAAGCAACAATTTGTGCATTTGAAGTATTTTAATCCAGAATCGCGTTTTTATTGGTGGTACGGGGTCCCATCTTCGTCCAGGATCTTCTTTTTACCCCGACTACATCCCCTGAAAATGTCAGCCCCCACCTATACGGGAACATGGCATACATCCGAGCGTGACGCGCGGCGGTTTTACTGAATTCAATCCCCAGGAAAAAAACGCAAAACGCACCTAAAAAGTTTAACACCATGTATCTTGGAAACTATGCACTTCCGGGCCCAGGTTCATATGATCTGAAATACGGAGGAACTGCCATCACAGAATATGTTTAATATCATATTTAAATACAGAAGGACTCCAGAAGAATTGAAAAACAGCATAACAGTACTCATATTTAAAAAAAGGAATCAAAACCGATCCGGCAAACTACCGAGGTATAACATTATTCGCTAAAACTCCTAACCAAGATCATTGCCGAAAAAATAACCTCAATAACGCCAATAAGTGAAGAACAACAAAGATTCCGAAAAAACCGATCCACTACAGAAAAATCCACAGAGTATAACACCCCAGCCTACCTCTGCTCATAATGAAAAAAAGGTGTCTGCGTCATATTTGCTCAGACTACTTGACATGTTTTTCCATGTTGCCTGAGTTAAGAAGGAAAGTTTTGTATCTTGAATCCGAAATAAAACTTGAAAAATCGGTAATAAATGATGCTCCAGCTAACCCATTGCAAGCTGAGGATCCTCTTCCTAACAAGAAGGCGCTGACTGATGCTATAGCAGATCAACTGAGAGATCTCTGAAAAGCTTAATAGGACAACTAATGCTATCATTGAAGCAAACAAAGAGTTAGTTCAATTTATGGCTGCCTCTTCAGTGTTGATAAACAAGGACCATGTTGGCAGTACTCCCAGTGTCCAGTGTCGGGCATGAGGCTTTGCAGACCAGGGAAAAAAATCCTCTCCAAGGTCTATCTAAAGACAAACAACATCCACCAGGTAATAGCGTTAGTGATCCTATATCCACTGTGGCAAGAATCTCAAACTATATTAGAGGCACTCATAATAATATCACATCCCTGTCTGCTGCTCCGGAGAGGAAATGGATATATGTCGGGAATCTCAACCCTGATTGCAGCGTGGAGGTGGTTAGACTGCACCTGGAGGCGAATGGACTGGCACCTTTAAGCCTGGAGAAACTTGTCACGAGGCACAATCATATGGCTTCATTTAAAATTGGTGTATCCCCGGATATACAGGACAAGGTTATGAAGAGTAAATTATGGCCTGCGGGGGTAACTTTAAAGCATTTTACATCTTATCATGCTGTTGGAATTAGTCGTGGGAAACATAATTTTCGCGGAAGGGGTCAGCAAAACTAGAAAAAGTAAACAAACCATCTAAGGCCCTTAATGCCTACTATCAAAATTTAAGAAGTATCAACAACAAACTTCTTGATGTGAAGTCCTCAGCAGTAGTTGATGAATTTGATGTCTTATTTTTTACTACAACTTGGCTGAGGAGTCAGGTGGGCGATGGAGAAAATGGGCTTCATAATTTTACTTTATACAGGTGTGATCGCTCAGACAGTACCAGTGGCAGCACTCGGGGAGGGAGAGTAATGATTGCCATCAGGGATCACCCCTCATATCAACTTCAGTTAGGCTGTATCCGCATTGAACAGGTATTTGTCATGATTACATTAAAGCGGTATAGGTTCATTGTTGGATGTGTATATATTCCTCCGGCTTCTCCTCCTGAGATATACGAGGATTTCTGCTGTTCTCCAGAGTGTGTTGTGGACAATATTACCCATGATGACATCCTGCTGTGTGGTGACTTTAACCTCCCCTAGTGTCTCCTGGAAGAAAGATGATTGTGGAACTGTTCCTGTGCCCTCGAGTTGTACAGACCGAAATGCAGATAGTTTATTGGACTTTAAATTTCCATCAGATGAATTCATTTCCCAATATATATGGCAACGTGCTGGATCTGTTGTGTTTAGTAGTAGCCCAAGGGTGAAAGTAAGTATCTCAAATCCTTCTATTACTAGATGTGATGTCTATCATCCAGCGTTAAGCATGGATGTTCCTATGCCTGAAGAGGTACATGAGTTCCAGTATAATTATACATACAATGACTTTAAAAATTGCAGTTACTTTAACATTAATAATGATCTGTCTTATTTTGATTGGAACTTACTCTTTAAGGAGAGTGATGTTAATGGTACTTTGGATACCTATTACAGTATTCCTATTGAATGTTTTGATATTTTAATACCCAAAGCAATTGCAAAAAATAAGAAATTTCCTCATTGGTTTAGTTCTGAGCTGAAGGTATTGATTTTAGAAAAAAAGAGAGCACACTATTATTCAAAATATTTAATATATCTTTTTCCTCAGGTGTGATTCCTGATGCTTGGAAGGTTACCTACATTGATCTTATCTACAAGAGTGGTGACAGAACAAATGTTGAGAACTACAGAGGCATCTCAAAGTTCTCAATCTTTGGCAAGATATTTGAACAGATAGTTCATCAAAAAATATATCCCCTCTTTAAAAACAAGTCTTACTGGAGACCTTGGAGAGGCGATGTCAGGTGGATGCCATATACACGGACTTCTCTAAGATATTTGACAGGGTAAACCATCAGATTCTTTTAAACAAACTGAGCGGATTGGTCGTCCATGGGGTTGGATTGGTAGTTATCTTCTTGATCGTACCCAAATAGTGAAAATTGGTGGTATATAGTCTACTGGCATACATGTCGCATCTGGTGTTCCACAGAGAGCACACTTGGCACCTCTTTTTTTGTTTTGTCAATGACATTGAAGAATATATAGCCTCGAGCAGGTTGCTCTTGTATGCTGTTGACTTAAAGATTTTTAAGGTTATCGAAAGTATGGATGACTGTGTGGCCTTGCAGAATGATGTAGATAATTTTACTCAATGGTGTGATCGTAATCTTATGCAATTCAATTTAACTAAGTGTTCATCAATTACTTTTTCAAGGAAAATGTATTTATACAATAAATAACACAACACTTGCCCGATCAGATCATGTGAAAGATCTTGGAATAAATATTTGACCAGAATATACGTTTTGACCTTCACATTGACAGTTTATCTGGCCGTGGTTTAAAGCTCCTTGGTTTTGTTAAGCGCACACTTGTTGACTTCAGAGGTATGCAATGCCTTAAGACTATATACTGCTCTATCATTCTATCAATGTTAGAATATGGGTCTTCCGTCTGGTCTCCAAGCTATGAGGTTTATAAAGATAAGATTGAAAGGGTGCAAACACGTTTTTTGAAGTTTGTGGCTTTTAAGCTGGACGTAATATAGGATCACATGACCTTGTTGCGACTGTCCACTAGACGTACCTATGTGGACTTGGTTCTATTTTATAAAATTGTTCACTCTTTCGTGGATGCTCCTGAGTTGTTAAGTGCTATTATAACAGGTTTCTCTGTACCACAGAGGGTGCTTCGTGTTCATGGTCTCTTTAATGAATTTTAATAAATCCTTCCATCGAACCAACTATGCATTTAATTCTCCGGTACCCAGAATGAGTAGGGAAATGAATTTGCTGCCTGTGAACATCGACTTGTTTAAACTGTCATATAAAAACCAAATCAAAAGTTTTGTCAGTAATTGAACTTTATTTAAATTCAAAATTCAAAATTTATTAGTAATAATGTACAAGATGCACTTTTACATGTCAAAATAATAAAATGCCTTAAACTAGAATATTGGTGTTATATAAAAATAAAATGCTATAACCAACAACAACACACTTTCGAAACAATTTAGAAAAACAAACACTATTACCTTAAAAAAATAAGACATTATTGAAACAAGTCACTAAAAAGCAATAAAAACATTTAATATATAACTAACATTTAATATATGAGTAAACATTTAATGTATAAACAAAATCAAAAACTATTCAGTGAAAGTTAAAAAGCCCCAAGCATTAAATATTTTTTCATTTTCAATTTAAATTGTGTTTCATCAAGAGCTTTACTTCATGCCGTAGCATATTGAAAAATTTCACACCATAGAAGGCAGTGCCACTCCTAGATATCCTGAGGCGCAGGTGGTTCAGAACAAGGTTAGTGTTGTTTCTCGTCTGATATGTATGAATCTCGTAGTGTGCTCTAAATAAGTGAAGATTCTGCCTGACTTACACCAAGCACTGCAATATATATACACACACGGGAGGGTCATTATTTTATGATTGACGAAGCTCCGCCGACAGTCATCCCGGTACCCCAGACCAGCAATAATCCTCAAACATTTACGTTGTAATGTAAATATTCTCATGGCCTGACGAGAATATCCCCACTCCAGGATAGCAGAGGACATGCTCGAACCGAAGTAACCGTGATATGCCGACAACAGAGTACCCACCGATACACATCCAGCCAAATTTCTTAATAGATACATTGACTTGGATAACTTACTACTAAGTTGGTCGACATGACCCTTCCATGTCAACCCTCCATCCAAATGAATCCTCAAAAACCTCACCCGCGCTGAACAACCCGCTAAAAGATGATGGTCCCGTTTCTCTCTTCTCAAAGTAAAACTGATGGAAACTGTCTTTTCACCATTCACACACAATCTGTTTGCCAGAAACCAATTTTGAAAATTTGATGATGTTTCAGATATACCAGAGTCATCTATTCTGGATGGATGATATGTTGTAAAAGTTGTTGTGTCATCAGCAAATAATATAACATTTGCATCATCCTGAAATTTGACCAAATCATTAACATATATCAAGAAAAGAGTTGGTCTGAGGACCGAGCCCTGGGGAACCCCATGCAGAATAGGGAACTTGCACAAACAAATAAAAACCGAAATAAATGCTAAAAACCATAAGTGGACATCCTATAAAAAAGTTTAGTAAAAAAAGAATCTATTAATTAAATTCATTGTGGCGAAAATCTTGAAATAAAAATGTCAAGAAATTCGAATTATTCCAGGCGCTCGGAAACGCGCGTTCACTGGTCGTGACATAGAAGAGCATAATCAGTTTGTCGGCGCGCCGCACAGTGCTTTGAGTGAATGGGATAAATGGACAAAAATCATTACTCTTGTTGTACTCAACGGATTTAAACTAAATAATAACCGTTGGGTAGCTAATACACTAAGCTATATCTGACACACAAAAAATCTGAGTTTAGGTGTTTATAAAAAATGTATGCTGGCTTGTACGCTATGAAACTTTTCATATTTCTGGATTCAGTATAACACAAAACGGCATAAAAAGTCGTAGTTAGGTTTTTCATCGCACAATTTTATTTTTTATAATAAATTAACATTATATACAAATAATAATAATAATAATAATAATAATAATAATAATAAATACATATAGGTAAAAATAATTCAATAAATTTTGACATAGATTTAAAATTATACTACTAACTTTAATTAATATAGAACTTCAGAAAGAAGGTACCCAGAAAAAATAAAGATCTTAAAATGGTTAAATAGTATAATAAGCATTCTTAGAAAAAGGAAAGGAAGTTCAAAATTGTAAAATTGCTACTCATTATGTAAATAAATGAAAATTTATACTTAAAAAAATAATCATTAGAACCCTAAGCAAAAAAACATAACTTTTATTGTTGAAAATAGCATAGAAAAAATTATTCGCTTTCCCAAAGATCAGAACTGTCTGAACTTTGCAAGTCAAGTTCGCCAATATCTGAAGGCAAAATATCCGAATACTGTTGCACACAAAAAAGTCTATTTCCAAATATTCTGTGATATCATTTATGTTATCCTGTCGTGATTTGAAAGTTGTAGTCTTTCTAAAAGATGATATAAATGGATCTGAGGTAAGTAGTAGATTATTCATAATGTCCTTATTTGAGCTTTTTCTAGAAGTTTTTCTCGTGTGGTTCAAACGCACTTTTCGGACCTCTTTATGTCTTGCTTCAAGTGCATCCTCGGCTAGTTGCTCTATGGGCAAATCAAAAAATTGGATAATCTCAATTCCATGAACTAGAATCTTATGGATACTGCAAGGCATATAGTACCAAGGCTATAATTCAATGTAAAGATTTCTCGATTCCCTCAAAATCCGTTGAAACTGCACCAACTTGATTTTTTGTCCTATAGACACAACTCTTAAAATTTTTAAAAATTTTAAAATAAGTTCTTTGTTAATGCCGGTTATCGAGGAACTTAACTCTGGGTTTTGAAAAAACCTTCTAGCCATATTCCCATAATTCGTGGATCCATAGCCTGGTTTTGGTTTGTCAATAATTAATCCCATTTGAACTTTAAAACCCTTCTGAAGTTTTCGTTTTTGGTTTTCAACAAGTTTTTCTTTCCAGGGTCCTTAACTTGCCAACACTTTATTGGCAATATATAACAAACATTCAAAACAACGGATCCATGAATGAAGGGAAGATAGGCCAAAGTTAAGATTTTCAATTTTTGTCACCATATCGAAAACTTTATCTGTGTTCATCTCCTTGAAAGACGAACCGCAAATAAAGCACGTTTGCGTTGAGTTTATTCCTGATAAAGTATTGATACAGCTACCATCTAACAATGTAAAATGAAGAATATATTGCAGAGAAATCTGTACCTTTAATGGCGTATTTGTGCACATTGGTACAATACACGCCTTATGAGCTGTATTTTCCTCCATTTTAGTTCAAATCACAAAATACAAACCAAAAACACTGTCACAGACAAAACAAAAAAGTATTACAACCCACTAAACCTAAAAACTTAAAGCATAACCTGCTGTCTCTCTCTGCGAGTCGCAATAGAAGTGGCAGGTAGATGATCGGCCGATCCGCCGCGCCGATCGTTATGCTCTATGACGTCAAATCGTGTTTAAATTGGCGCGGATTTGACGGCAACTTTAAAAATTTATAGAAACAAAACGGGTGATATTTAACACTTCAGATTTGGCACACCTTCTTTTTTAGCGTAATAGAACAGATTATTGAAATAAAATAAAGTGTGCAAGTTCCCTACTGGGAGACGGTATCCTGGAAGGCGACAAACTGAGAGCGATCTGATAGATATGAAGTTACGAGATTCACAATGCCCCCATCAAAACCATAAAAATACAACTTTTTCAGAAGTATACGATGTGAGACACACTGGAAGGCTTTAGCCAGTTCTAAAAATGAGGCATATGTGTCATATCCGTGCTCAAACCCAGCCAAAATTTGCCCAACAAGAGAGTCTATAGCAAATGTTGTGGTCTTCTTTTTTACAAACCCAAATTGTCGCTGAAAAAAGAGGCCACTCTCCATAAAACAGTCAATAATTTGAATCCTTAACACAGATTCAAAAACCTTCGACAAAATAGGGAGCAGCGAATTAGGACGGTAACTTGAACAGTCCTCAGTGGAGCCCTTGTTCTTATAAATTGGCACAACCTTGGCTGTCTTAAAGGCTTGAGGGAAAACACCGGATACAATGGCCTGATTCATGAGTTTAGTGAGAGGGTAGACTATTAGGTTTTTTATGTTTTTGACAATTTCAGCACTAATATTGAAACAGTCTTTGCTTTTACTATTTTTGATTTCCGATATCAACTGTCTAACCTCAACGTACGTGACTTCTTTAAACTTAAAAGTGTTATGAGATTTATATTGTGTTAAGTAATCTGAGAAGTGGCTTGTAGAGGATGGAAGAGTATTCAAAACTTTGTCAGCCACATGACAAAAAAATCATTGAAACATTCCGCATTCAGGTTGTCGGAAGATGTGTTCGTTTTTGGTTGGTTGTTTTTTATTATTTGCCACATAGCAGCTTGCCGGTTTGCTGCATTATTTATAAATTTGTCAAGGGATTCTGTTTTAGCTCTTGAAATTTCTTCTTGATATCTTTTTTTGTAATATTTTACTGTTTGGGCAGACATCAAAAGAGGACTTATTTTATTTAGATCTGTAATGAAATGCAGGCGTTCGCGCATTTCTATCAAGCCCTCATAAAACTAATTAGTTTGACGTTTTTTGGTAGCATTAACCAGCCTTGATTTTAAGGGAAATCATTTCTCGGCAGCCTCAGTAATGGTATGCAGTAATATCTGGAATTCTTTGTCAATATTAAGTGCGTTATTGGAAACAAAATTCCAAGTTTCAAGTTCTGATTCATTGTAAAGAGCAAACAACCCCTTTCCTGTAACTGGTCTATAGTTTATACGAGTCATTGCTGGTCCACCAGAGACAATTCCATAATGAAGGAGCACCCCCAAATGATCAGACAAATGATGTAGGTCCAGCCCGGTAGAGGACATCAGAAGCTGTCGGAGGTTGGTAAAACAATTGTCGAGACACACCTCTTTGCGAGTGTTGAAGTCGACAGCACCATGCAGACCGAACGCCTCGAAACAATCATTCACCTCATGGGCCCTCAAATCCCCCCTGTTAAAGTGGACATTATTAGTTATTTTTCTGTTCCTAGAATTTTAGCTATTATGTCTTGTCTAACTTAGTATTGTTAAAGATTCTTTTGGCAACCACATGTCTTGCCTTACATCTTGTGATTGGAGTTTTGTGTTGAACTGTATGTTTTATTCTATAATATATATTTTCTCTTCTTTGTATTATTCTTATGAATATATTTAAGTAAAAATGAAATTATTGTACTTGCCGTTAATAAACTATTATTATTATTATTATTATTATTATTATATTCGGTATGACGCCCCCGGGACGCCACTGGACCAAATGAGACCCTTACAGACAAAACTACCAAATTTCAACAAATTTCAACAAATTTCAACCAAATTTCAACAAAATCGGTACAAGGATATTTAAAATATTAATAAAAAAATCAATTTTTAAAAAAAGTTTGGAAATGTAATAAACTGTTTTTTTTTTTCGAAAACAATTCAAGAAGCAAAAATGTTATATTTTTAGTTGCGTATTACAAAAAATATATAAAATATTTTAAAAAGTCAGTGGCGCACATTTTTTTGGTCAATAATATTCCGTATGGCGCCCCCGAGACCCCACTGGACTTTTTATTTGTTAACAGATAACACTACCAAATTTCAACAAAATCGTTAAAAGGATATTTAAGATATTAATTAAAAAATCGATTTAAAAAAAAAAAGGTTGGAAATGTAATAAACTGTTTTTTATTTTTTTTTTCTCGAAAACGAAGCAAGATGTAGAGGTTTAAATACATTCACCCTGTAGTGGTCTATAAGTTCATTCACTTTTATTACCTAGCATAGTCAGCAGTGTGCACATCCTAATTAGCTCGTAAGCAACTAAGCATTATTGTCATATATTGTAATAACGAAATCAATCAATAAACGTTTATCAAAGGGTCATCAGATCTAGCTTTCTTTCCACCACATGGCGATCCTGCAAATTTAATTAATGGGCCAGCGAAGAGGACAAATATGGGAAAAAGTCAATCCAAGCAACAGGCCCTAGATGAAAATGGAGTAGTCAATTCCAATTTTATAGTAAACGAAGAGGAATATAACATATCAAAGGATGTCAAAGTAATATTGTACTTAATGTTAGCATTAATGGTGGTCAAATTGCTTATAAAAATATACCAAATTCATCGACGCAGCCTGAAGAAGCGAATCAGTAGTAATTTAGCTGCATCCATGGCTAATATGCAAGAAGTCTAGCCGGTACCAGAAGCCTGCATCTATAATTTTTTTTTATAGGTCTTTTAGGTATCTATATTTTTGTTTTGCTACCTGCGCAAAAATAGAAGCAGCATGGAACTACCGAGTAGGAATGGTCGAAAAAGGGACAGATTAGGTGTTAGTAAATAGGAGAAAAAGCACAGTGTAAATAAAACATGAATAATAGGAAGCACAGAAAAATAAAGCTGTAAGTTAAAAACGTGAATAGTTAGGTTAGTATTATATATTGTTATTATTGTTATTTTTATAATTTTTTTTATTATTATCCATTAGTGGTGTTTGCCTTATTATACATTTTAATGCAAACTAGTGACCAAAATCTTAACATCGTATTAGTCCGAATTAAACAGGACATCACTAATCAAACCAAAAGAGCTCTCAAAAAGAACGTGCCAAAATCTCAGTCAGTTAGGGACGATATCAGAGATACAGTAGTTGAATTATTCAATGAATTTACAGAAAATTTGACTTCTAGATGGAGTTCCTTAAATAACTCCGATAAAAGTATCTGTACACAATTATTTATTAATATTCGGGATAAAGTTTTAAGATGTTTTCAAGTGTTAAATGTTAGATATAGAGTACCACTTTCGTGTATTGAAAAAATTGACCAGAGGGAAGTTCAGACGAAGATTTGTATTCAGATAATCATTCGAATTTAGAAATAATGGCTATTTCTCTATCAGATTTTTTTAGCTTAGCTAGTAAGCTAGTTCCTAACCAATTTAATGGCAACCCAGACGATTTAATCCAGATTTTGAAAAACAATTTATCCTTACGACTGATGCATCGAATGATGCTTGTGGCGCAATACTTTCTCAAAATTTTGATGGTCATGAACTGCGTATTGCATATGCTTCTCGTGCTTTCACAAAAGGGGAATCTCATAAACCTACCATCTTAAAAGAACTAACTGCAATACATTGGGCTATAAAATACTTTCGTTGTTATCTGTACGGTCAAAATTTTTTAGTAAAATCAGATCATAGACCATTGGTCTACTTATTTTCAATGAAAGACCCTAATTCTAAACTTACCAGAATGAGACTTGATTTGGAAGAATTTGATTTTTCGGTTGAGTATATTAAAGGTAAAGACAATGCAGCTGCAGACGCACGGTCACGACTTAATATAAATAACTTAAAACAAATTCACAACGACATGTATGACGTACTAGTAGTGACCAGGTCAATGTCAAAATCTACGACAATACCAGAAAAAATTAAACAAAAAGAACCCGACTCTAAACAACAGCCACAAATTTACGAAACCCTTAATAATCACGAGGCCCTGAAGGTGCCTTTCTTAAAGTTTGAAGTTAACCCTAATAATATTAGAATAAATATTTTCTACAAAAGGAAACTGAGCGCTCAATATACACTTCCAATCATTAATGGTAATATTGCATTAGAGCAAATATTATCTAGGCTTGAAAAAATGGCAAATGATGGAAATTTGAGTGTAATAAGATTAAACTTAGATGATAAATTATTTAAAAGGGGCACCATACATGAATTTAAACAAGCGGGACAAAATACCTTAAAAAATCTATCAATAGTACTTTGCACTCCGCGGAAACTAATTACCAATAAAAACGAAAAAATGCAATTAATCGAAAATTTTCATGAAAGTCCACTGCTAGGGGGACACTGCGGTCAAAAAAGACTTCTCAAGAAATTAAAAGCTTCTTACAGGTGGAAACGTATGTCACGGGATATTGCTAATTACATTAAAAAATGTCATAAATGTCAAATTAACAAAGCCTTTTCTAAGCATATTGAACCGCTGACATTAACACCCACTCCGCAAAAAGCTTTTGATATTGTTTCCATAGACAGGATAGGGCCATTTCAAAAATCGGATCACGGAAATGTTTACGCTGTAACTATACAGTGTGAGTTAACCAAATATGTAGTCATCATTCCCATCCCCAACAAAGAAGCGTTTACAGTAGCTAAGGCAATTTTTGAAAATTTCATTCTTATCTACGGTCCTATGGCTGAGGTCAGAAGTGACATGGGAACCGAGTATATAAATGAAACTTTTAAGAACTTGTCAAAATTACTGAATTTTGATCATAAAGTAGCGACAGCTTAGCATCATCAAACCATTGGGGGTTGTGAACGTAACCATAGAGTACTTAATGATTTTATGCGCATGTATATAAATGAAACGCATTCGGATTGGGATAGCTGGTGTCGATATTTCGCATTTTGTTATAATACGACTCCAAGTAGTTATCATAATTATACTCCATTCGAACTCGTTTTTCCAAAGAGACAAAATTAATAGAGATATTAAACAATAAACAAATAGCTCCGATATACAACATAGATTCGTACTACCAAGAAATTCGTTACAGGTTACAGGTAGCACAAAATAGAACTAGAGACTATCTTGAAAGAATTAAAAACTATCGAAAAACTTCATGTGATTCTAAATGTAAACAAATGGAACTAAGGCCGGGTGATCTTGTTTTGCTAACAAACGACGGTCGTGAAAAATTAGATCCTTGGTACAAGGGTCCCTTTAAGGTTATCTCTCAAAAGGGACCTAATTGTGTCATAATGGATAATAAGGGCAAACAGTCCTCTGTGCATAAAAATAGAATAAAAATGTATTACAGTTAACCATATATTATTGTACTCGCATATTATTATAGATTATTATATTTAAATTGTATTAAAATGGGTGTTTCTAGGTGTAGTATACGGCAGGCCTGCCCACAAACATATTAAACTATATAGGATGTTATTCGTTTCATATATATACCCAAAATGCCCTTCATTGTTCCAATGGCCATGGAAATGAAGGTCATTTTTCTAGGGAAGGAAGGTGTAGAGGTTTAAATATATTCACCCTGTAGTAGTCTATAAGTTCATTCACTTTTATTACCTAGCATAGTCAGCAGTGTGCACATCCTAATTAGCTCGTAAGCAACTAAGCATTATTGTCATATATTGTAATAACGAAATCAATCAATAAACGTTTATCAAAGGGTCATCAGCTCTAGCTTTCTTTCCATCACAAAGATACGAAAACATTTCAAGAAGCAAAAATGTTATATTTTTAGTTGCGTAATACAAAAAATATATAAAATATTTTAAAAAGTCAGTGGCGCACATTTTTTTGGTCAATAATATTCCGTATGGCGCCCCCGAGACCCCACTGGACTTTTATTTGTAATCTAATAAAGGCCAAATGAGTTCCTTATTATTACAGATAACACTACCAAATTTTAACAAAATCGTTAAAAGGATATTTAAGATATTAATAAAAAAATCGATTTAAAAAAAAAGTTTGGAAATGTAATTCGAACGAAGCAAGATACGAAAACATTTCAAGAAGCAAAAATGTTATATTTTGAGTTGCGTAATACAAAAAATATATAAACGATTAGTGAACAAACTAATTTGATAATTTGTTCTGTACCTTTATATAGCGACAATAAACTCCTCAATGGTATTATAAATGAACATAATAAAATGATTTATAAAAAGGTATGTTTAGCAAAACATTGTAATAATTTTTTTCATTTAAATTCTGTTATAAATTCGTCTTCCTTTATAATTAATGATGATAAGGTATTTATTAGAAATAGTGGTAAAATTAAAATTGCTGAAGCAATAAAAAAGACCATAGAGAAAAAGAGTAATTGGCAACAAAAAAATATTGTGGATAATCAGAATGGAACCTCTTTTTTATAAATAACTCTATATTACTACTTAATAGTCAAAGTCTTCTCTCCAAATTAGATGAAATTCATGGTTTAATTATTGAAAAGAATTATGTTATGGTGTGTTTAACTGAAGACTTTGAAATCGCTGTTATAGGATATCATTTGGTAAGAGTTGATTCAAAAAGTAGACATACGGGTGGAGTATTGATGTATGTTAAAGATTCTATTTCTGTGTTGAATGTTGAGAAATACTGTAGTGGAATGAATTATTGGATTGTACTAGTTAAATGTTTATATATGAGTAAAATTTTTATAATTGGCAACGTATATCACTCTCCTAGTGTCATGCCGAATTTTTGACATTTTTTGAATAGTTATGTGATAATGTTTCCGATAGTGTTTATCCAGTTGTCTTAATGGGAGATTTTAATATAAATTGGATAGATAATATAACCTACTCCAATAAATGAAAAATTGAAAATTATTAATGATAATGGTATGCAACAGTTAGTTAATGAAATAACACATCCTTATAATAATACAGGTAGTATAATAGACTTGTTGGTGTTTAGTAATAGGTGTGACATTTTGCAGTGTAAAGTATATGACACTCCTCGTATTAGTGATCATTTAATAGTGGAAACTAAAGTACAGATGAATATAAGGAAAAAAGAGGAAATAAAGGTTTATACAAGAGATAAAATAGATTATGGGGAAATGGCGATAAGATTGTCTAGAGTGGATTGGAAATATGCTGGTAGAGATATTGATATAAAGTTCGAACAGTTATCTGGAAATATACTTAAAATTCTTGATGAAGTAGTTCCTAGAAAGGAGAAAGTAATAAAACCAAGATTTAAGGAATGGTTTAATGATAGAGTACAAGAAGCAATTGATCTTCGTGATAACAGTTATAAACAATATAAAGGAGATAAAACGAACGAGAATAAAGCAAGGTACAAGTCGTGTAGGAATAACGTAGTAACTGTAATTAGATAAGAAAAAACAAATTATTATGAGAATAAGGTGGATATGTACAAAAACATCCCTAGAAGAATGTGGCAAACTTTGTCTGAATTAATTACTGACAAAAAGAAGAATAAAATAGAGAAACTCCAAATAAATGATGAAATTCTTACTAATTCTGCAGATATCGCTAACAACTTAAATGGGTATTTTGTAACAAGTGTCACGGAGATAGTGGAGGAACTTAATTGTAGAGATGCGGAGAAGGAATTCCAAAGAGAAACTATAATAGGCAACACAATTACTTTGTTCAAGTCGATAACATATGGAGAATTAAAACAAATCGTGTGTTCTTTACCAAATAAAGGAAGTCCAGATAATATCACCATGGAAATTATAAAAAATACATATCATAGTGTTGAGAAGCCGATATTACACTTAATTAATATATCTCTGGAAGTTGGAAAAGTTCCATCAAAATTGAAAATATCCACTGTTGCCCCAATACAAAAGGTCAAAGGAACAATTAAACCTGAAGAATTTAGGCCAATAAATACGTTACCCGCCATAGAAAAAATCTTGGAAAAAGTTGTATATGGGCAATTAATAGACTTTATTACAGTAAATAATATTTTAATCACGAATCAATCTGGTTTTCGAAAGGGACACAGTTGCGAAACAGCGATACAGAACGTCTTGCATGATTGGAAAAGTATGGTCGATGATAATTATATGATAGGAACAGTGTTTTTGGACCTACAACGAGCATTTGAAACACTGAATAGAGGGATACTGATTGCCCAACTAAGATCAGTGGGAATAATTGATAGAGCTTTAGACTGGTTTATTGATTATTTGAGTAACCGAAGACAGCTTACGAGAATTGGGGAGGAAACTTCAGTGGATCTACAGAGTGATAATGGTGTGCCACAGGGAAGCACATTGTGGCCACTGCTGTTTCTGATCTATATTAATGACATCCAGCTAGCAATCAACACTTGTGACGTCCACCTGTTCGCCGATGATACCCTTATATATTGTTCATCTAAAAATATTGTTGACCTGGTAACTACGATCAACCTAGACTTGAATAAGTTGTCGGATTGGCTTAATAATAACTCACTTAAATTAAACACAAAGAAAACTAAGTTTATGTTAGTAGGGAATAAAAAGTATCAAGAGGAGTTTAAATCAAATGGTAGTAATGTTTATATTAATACTGATAAAATTGAAGTTGTCGATAAAATAAAATATTTGGGTGTTATTGTGGATAAGTATCTTAATTTTAAGGATCATATTTTGTATATGATTGGGAAGGTGTCAAAAAACGTAAACTTTCTTTCTAGAGTATCTTTTTTTTGTCACAGTGGTCTAGGAATACAATCTATAGTACGTTGATATTACCTCATTTAACCTTTTGCTCAACAATTCTCTATTTAGCTATCAAAAATGAATTAAATAGGTTGCAAAAATTGCAAAATAGATCAATGCGATTAATCTTAGGTGAGAGAAGGGAAACCCCAATTAGGGAGATGCTTAATAGGTTAAAATGGCTCCCTATTGATAAGTTCTTAGAATATCAGACCCTAGTATTAATATATAAAATGGAAAATGGTCTTTCTCCAAATTATCTAAAGGATAAACTTAAAAAGAATGAGTCAGTGCACACATATCCTACTAGAAATAGAACTAATTTTTATATTACTAGGAAAAATATGAGAAGTACCGAAAAAAATTTATTTCATAAGGGACTGATATTGTATAATTCTCTACCACAGGTCATCAAGGGAACACTATCTGTAGCAGTGTTTAAAAGGCAATTGAGGGAATATATGCTGGGAGATTGAATGGTTGTATCGGATTGTTAAAATAGTGAGGATTGATATTGCGGAATTGAAACTTATTTTTTTTATAAGCATAAGTTGTATTTTTTAAGGTAATACTTTGTACATTTGTATTGTATTATATAATAATTAGTCCTTGGCTAAATAAATAAATAAATAAATTTAAAAAAGTTAGTGGCGCACATTTTTTTCGTCAATAATATTCGGTATGATGCCCCCGGAACGCCACTGGACTTCACATTTTTAATCTAATTAAGGCGAAATGAGCGCCTTATTATTACAGATAATACTACCAAATTTTAACAAAATCGGTAAAAGGATATTTAAGGTATTAATAAAAAAACTGATTTTTTTAAAAGTTTGACATCCTGTATCTTGGAAACCATGCATTTATTCGAACGGTATTTCCGGAACCCTGTATATTACAAAAAGTAACTTGTTACCTTTGATAACTTTGGTGAATTACATTGCCAATTATTACATGCCTTATACAGGGATTTTGACTATATCAGAATTGAACACGAGAGTTATATGGGACTTACCAAGCTGCTCTTATAGGTGTTTTTCTATATAACATTCAAGTACTTACCAAATTGGCAATATCCGCTGAATCCTCAACCCCAGGATTATGACTAGACAGATCACTTTTAGCTGCTTCTACGCTACTATTACCCGGATCGCTTGGCAAGTTTTCGTAACATTCATCATCCACGCTACTTTTCACTGATACATTGAGACTCGGCGGATGTCCAGATGAATCTGTTACAGGGGGCTGAAAAGTGAAATAATGTTAAAAACGCAATCTACAATGGATCGTATTAATGTATATTCAGATAAACTAATTGTTGTGTATATCGAAAATAAGGTTGGTTTCATAATTTGCTGCTCCCGATTGGCCTGGTTTACACTAGACACTTAAGTCGACTTATCTTCGTTGTTGAAATGTAAAAACTGGATACATCTTGACTAGTTTTGATTATAGTATAACTTACATCTTCAATCTCGTCTTCGGACTCCTCTTCAACAATTTCCTTCGACGTTCGAGAAATTTCTTGGACCGCAGGTTTAACGGGGAACTTGACTGGTGCCGCTCTTCTTTTACCGAAAATAGGCAAATTGAGCTTGTTAATTTTGGTGCCCGAAGTGCTTGCTGAACTAGTAGGCACCAATGAGGGTAGGTTAGCAGGTCTCGCTATATTCATCAACCTAAAAAAAAATATCGTGAAATCAAGTCACTAGTGCTTAACAAAGTTGAAATACCTAATAACATTAGCGTGACTCTTCCTCAAATTACTCAGATCCAATCGCAACTTGGATATGGTTTGCTTGTCCGGTTTGTCATCGTTGAGTCCTCTCATGTACGAATCCAACGGGTCTTCTTCGGCACTTGTACCCGCACGGCCGTCGTCCATTTTGGCTTGGATCTGGCCTAGTTTGTTTTCGATTTCAGCGATCGACGCTGATAGTTTTTTTTCCTTTTGTATCTGAAACACGTAAACGTATTAAATGTATTTTGCCCTTAACGTTTGGAATTACATATAATGAACCCGCTACACAACTATCCAAAACAAATGTTGACATTATCGCATGGGTGCGAAATTTCTGTTACAAAGCTTTATTTTGAAAAGAATAAAACAGTTTATTTTGAAAATTGTCTAAATCAGTAGTTATTAAACCAAGTTTTAATGAAAAGTATAGTTTTTAAAAAATTACTTTCTAACCTTAAAATGGAATGCGATGTGTGTAAAGGCACAAAAGAAGTTTTCAAGTGTGATGAGTGCCCAAAAATATTATGCAAATCATGTGCTAAACTAACCTCCTCAGAAGTGAAAGTGCTACAACTTAATACGAGAGTTATGAAATCCTTATGTACCGATTGTAAAGGACAAAGTACAAATGACCTGTTCCAGAATGTTTTGAAAACTAAAGATGAACTTATAGACAGTAAAAATACAATCATAGATGGTAAGAATGAAATTATACAAGGTCTTCAAAGAGAGATAGAATTGTTAAGAAATGATAAACTTATTGAACAAGCCTTTCCCAGAAATTTCAGCGATGTAGTTGCTCAAAGACCAACATCAAGAGATGTTCTTGTTATACAACCAAAAGACCACATCACGGAACAGTGAAACCACCAAAAAAGCAATAGAAGATAAAATTGATCCCTCATCGTTGGGTGTTGGCATAGCGAGAACCAAATTCACAAAAAATGGAGGTGTAGCCATTAGTTGTAGTGGAAATGGTGTAAAATCTGTATTTGATGGTACGAAAAAACAGCTGGGCGCAGATTATGAAATAAAAATACCAGAAAAAAGAAATCCGAAAATACACATCATCAACATTGATAAGAAGCTACTGGAAAATGAAGATGACTTGGTTGAAAAAATAATTGTTCAGAACTCCATAAATACAAATGAAAATGAGTTAAGTCTAAAAGTAGTATACAAATATGAAAATAAAAAAGGGAAATCACAGTTAATCATGGAAGTTGATCCTAAAACATATGAACAGATAAATAAAAAGAACTATTTAAATATTGGGTGGCGTATGTACAAAGTAGTAGAACACATTAATGTTGTACAATGCTTTCACTGTTGAAAATATGGACATTTTGCCAGAAACTGTCGTGGTACTGTGGATGTGTGTGTTAAGTGTGCTGGTAACCATAAAAGTGACATTTGTCATTCTAAAAATACAAGATGTGTTAATTGTAAATATGCGACAGAGGTTTTAAAAATTCAAAATATTGACGTTAATCATAGAGCTAATTGTGGTGCATATAAAAGAATTTATGACCAAATACAAGAAAGGATAAATTACCCAAACCTGCACAATAATCACACTAAATAGCAACCAAAGCAACAAATTGTTGTGTGGCAAAGGAGGATAAAAATCAACTCTTTGAGTGTTATTGTGATTTTTGCTCTAGGCCAACCTGTAAAAATTGTAGTGGGGTAAAGACGGCAACAGAGGTGCGAGCAGTTCTGCTTCAAACCCGTGCCACTTTACTATAGTACCCAGGGTGTAAAGAAACCAATTTAAAAAAACTGGGTGCTGGAAATAATGATCCCATGCCACAGAAAGCTCAAATTGGGCCAGATACCAGCATCAACAGGGCCATGGAAGTTGAGATTTCATATCTTAAAAGGTTGATCAGGGAAATTGAAGAAAAGAACGAGCCTTTGAAGGTAAACAGCGAATTGCTGACAAAGAGGGTTGCATCATTGGAAGAGGAGCAGCAGAAAAGTATATCAAGCCATGACAACGTCGCTGGAGCCAACCAAGGAAATAGCAATAATGCTGATATGGAAGAAATATTTAATGAGCATTTGGAGCGTGAAAATAGAAGGAGGAACTTTATGCTATTCAACTGCCTCTAGACATAAAAGAAGTTGCTACAGCGGTCATCAAGGAATGTGTGCCGCCTGCTGATTTTGCTGGTGACGATGTTAAAGTTTATCGACTAGGCAGAAAAGTCGATAACAAAAATAGACCTGTCAAGCTTGTTTGTAGTTCAAAGGATCTGACACAGGAGGTAATTCGTAATGCTAGAAAACTAAAACACAGCCCCACCCTTAAGCATCTATCTGTAAGTGATGACAAGACTTTGAAGCAACAATAAGAATATCGTAATTTACGGTCTGAACTTCTAAGGAGATCTGAGGAAGGTGAATCTAATTTAAGAATATATTATGTTCAAGGCGTCCCAAAAATTGTCACAGTCAGCAATGATCGAGGACAAAAAAACTAGGAGCTGTGTCTAACAGGGTGATTTCTGCTGTCTACCAGAATGTTCGTGGTCTTAACACTAAAACTCATGACTTCTATAAAGTAGTGTCGAGTGGTGATTTATATCAACTGGTGTGTTTATCTGAGACGTGGATCCAGGATGGTGTTCAGAATCGGGAACTGTTCGATGACAGCTATATGGTGTACCGCAGGGATAGAAATGTTTTGGCAGCCGGGCCAAAGCGAGGTGGTGGTGTTTTACTGGGTGTTCGGCACGACTTACCATCAGTCAGAGTTAACCTTAAGGACCTAGAGGATTTATTACCAGCTATAGACATTGTAGGTTGCAGAGTTAATGTAAGCAATTTAATTATCTATATTTTTGTTATATATATTAGGCCTAATTCACCTCTAGATCATTATCAAATTTTGTTTCAGTATATTGCTTCCTTCCAGTTGTTAGTAAATCAAAATGTACTGTTCGTTGGTGATTTTAATATTTGATTTGTCCAAGAAAATATTAATTTTGATCTGAGCCCTAAATTTATTGCTCTAAGGGAGTTTATGGCATTCTTGAATCATACGCAATTTAACAATATACTTAACTCTAATAACAACATCCTTGACTTAATCCTCTCTAACTTTCAGTATAGTGTTAGTAGGGAGGAGCAACCACTTGTTCCTGAGGATGGTTTTCACCCTGCCATTGCCTTATCTTTGCAAACAGCGAGTGGTGGGAATGATTCATCCTTTGCTCCTAATCGTGATGATGTTGGATATAATTTTCGAAGAGCCAACTTTCCTTTGCTTTATGAGCTTATATCTGGGGTTGATTGGAGTTTTGTCTCCTCATATGCAGATGTAAATGACGCCTTAGAAGCATTCTATGGGAAAATTTATGGCTGCGTTGATCAGGCTGTACCTCACTATCAAGGCCATAAAAGTAAATACTCCTATCCCTTCTGGTATACTAACGAGATCAAGAATTTGTTAAGGCAAAAGGCTGAACTACATAGGAAATGGCTAAGAAATAAAAGCCCAGCAGTGTATGAGGATTTTGGGAGAATACGTAGGGATGTAAAACAGAAGGTTAATCTTGCCTATCGTGATTATATGGCTGAAACTGAAGCTTCAATTAAAAGTGATCCAAAATATTTCTGGAAATTCATTCGTCGAAAGCGAAATAAATCTCGTATTCCTGGGTCTATGTGTTATAGGGGTTCTGGCATTGAGGGGCCTGAAAATGTTGTGAAAGCTTTTGCTGAGTTTTTGAAAGTGTATATGTTGATTTTAGTTCATTTCAGACAACCTATCATGACAGTGGAGGTTCAAGTAACGTCTTGATTCAGGGTTTTAGCGGGGCGGATGTTACAATGGCTTTGAAAAAACTAAAAGACAGGGAGACGGCTGGTCCTGACCTGTTGCCCTCTTTCATTTTGCGAGACTGTGCATCTGTTTTCGCTGTACCACTTCAGTCCCTGTATAACCTGTCTCTAAAAACACAAGTATTTCCTGAGATATGGAAAAAAGCTAGAATATGTCCAGTTTTCAAAAGTGGAGAGGTTAGTAACATAGAGAACTATCGCCCAGTTTCTATCCTCTCAAATTTTTCCAAGGTGTTTGAGGTCTGTCTGCATGAGAAATTGTGTCACCAAACGAAGCACTTAATATCTGAGAAGCAACATGGTTTTTTTTCCCAAAAGATCTACAATTACGAATCTTTCATGTTTTCTGCAGACAGCTCATAAGGCAATCAATAAGGGGTGCCAGTTGGATGTAGTGTACATCGACTTTGCAAAAGCGTTTGATAGGCTAGACCTTGGACTGTTGGCTAAGAAGATGGCGTCGATTGGTTTTCACCCGAATCTTGTAAGATTCTTTGTTTCCTATTTGTCAAACAGTCGAATATAATGGTTTTAGGTCTGCTGAATACTTTGCATCAAGTGGTGCGCCTCAGGGCAGTAACCTTGCACCATTACTGTTCAGTATATTTATCAATGATATTTTACTTCAAGTGCCTAATGTTTGCAGATGATTTAAAGCTGTTCAGGGTTATAAATGGTGTTGAGGACTACCATATACTGCAGGAGGATATAAATCGAGTTTTCGATTGGTGTGAAAGGATCAAGCTGCCATTGAACATAGGCAAGTGTAAAAAGATGACTATTTCTGTCTTGAAAAATGGAGTTATGTATTCATATTCATTGAACGGTTCTCAGCTGACTGACTGTCTCTCGGTTAGGGATTTGGGAGTGGAGATTGATAAGAGATTGACATTCAATGGGTCTATTGAATAAAGAAAAGTATTACCTTGCAAGTCATAACTTAGAAGAAAAAGCTAAAACTTCTAAGTACAAGCTATTACTTATTTTTATTTGAATAAAAACTAGAACTCTCTTAAAAGTAAATACCGGAAAAATCTTTTGAACGTTGAGTAATTACTTGGAAGTACTTACTTATACTTATAAGTATCTTTTTTCATTGCGTGTGACAAATGAAATACATGTGAAATACTAAATAAAATCTCGTCCTAACGAACTCCCAGAGGATTGTGGTTTTCTCAACAGTGGGTAACTTGATTTAACTAACAATTAAAAGCTAAATCAATTTTGAAAAATTCCCAAAGCGTTAGAAAATTATTTACCCAGAGTTATTATTTAAATATTATCACCGAACATTGTCTCCAGTATTGCTTGACCTTTCTTTTGAGTTTCAGCACACGTAATCGAAGTCTCCCGGATTTTCAATTTCATCTAATGCAAATCAAAAATAATGTCGTAGATCTTATGTAAAACAAACAATAATTTTTGGAACTTTTGACAAAGATGTCAACCTTGTGCCCTAGAATGGAAACCTTTGCTTTAGATGTCCAAAAACTCTCTCAATCACGACTCTTTCCCTGGAGTGAGTGATATTGAATATTTCTTTAATTCGGTTTTTAGGATCTTTAAAAGGTGTTAATAGTCAAGGAGCTATTCCACATTCACTGTCTCCAAGAAAGCAGAAACTACCCGAAATCTTGCCACATGTTCATATATGGGACTTTGTCTACAGATTCTGGAATCGTGAGCACTTCCAGGCGATTGAGCGTCTAGACTTGTAATCATTTCATTAGCATCACCAGTTACTTGCACATTTATGCAAGAAAATCATTTTCTGTTAATAAAATCATCGCCAAATTGTGGTGGTTTTTTAATTTGAACATGAGTACAATCTACAGCACCAATGACTGTAGGAATTTGGAATCGATTCGACCATTTAATTCTTGCTTCTTCCAGGGCATCTCGATTCGATGGAAATTCTATCCAGTGGTGGACCTTCTGGAAGCTACAATCAGCTACAAGCTTCACCCTTACCTGTTTGAAATCCGGCATCACTAACATATCGTAGATATATATCTTTTGCCGAGCAGCAAGTGCACCTCCTCTGTATTCATCAACCTCTGGTAAAAAATAATCCGAAAAATAGTCTATATTTTCACTTTCAAAACGCAACAAGAGCTTAGATTTGCTTGGGCTGATGCTTCTTCTCTTCCTATAGCTCTTCATGTTACGAACATTTATGAAGTCCACCTTGTTTAACAAAGTTTACTGCAACTACTGTCGCAAAAAAGTATGCTTTATAGCTACCTTAAAAATCATGAAGTTATTACTGACTAATTTAAGACAGATCTTATTTTGATTCAAATGAAAATAAGCTAGAACTGGAAAAATATAAGTAAATCCTTATATTTTAAGTAACTTCTTAGAACCGAAAGGAGTTTGCTTATGGTCGTAAGTAATCTCTTTTACATGAAGTAGTCACTGACCTTTTATTCAATTTATATTGAGTAAATACTTAAATAAGAAGAAGTAGAAGCCAATACTTCTTTTTATTCAATAGACCCATTGACCATATATTGCAGATTACTGGTTCAGCCATAAAGTCATTTGGGTTTCTGATTCGAGCCACATTTTACTTTAAGAACCAATCAAGCTGGGTAGCTGTGTTTAAGTCCTTGGTCAAATCCAAGTTAATGTATGGCTCTATGTTATGGTTCCCTATATATAATGTTCATGTGAACAGAATATAAAATGTGCAGCGCAGGTTTTTGAAGTTTCTATCCTTTAAACTTGATGGAGTGTACCCGGAAAGAGGTATTGAGCAGGAGTATTTATTGAATAGATTTAATTTTTTATCAATTAAACATAGCACTGTTTTAGCTAGTCAAATGTTTCTATATAAATTGTGCAATAATAAAGTGGATGCTTCGGAACTCCTAACTCAATTACCGTTTTGGGTGCCTCCAGCCAACACTAGAAGACATTTTCTGTTCTATATACCAGCTAGCCACACAAATACAGTTAGCAAGGCTCCTTTATACCGATCTTGCAAATGGTTTAATATGTTTTGTAGTGGTTGTGATGTGGATCTTTATAATCTAACAGATTATGCGTTTAAGAAACATATATGTTCCAATTTGAACCTAATTATAGACTGAGATAAATCTGTGATTTGATGTGGATTTTTATCTCTCCTTGTTGTGTTGTGATGCATTTATTTGTCTAGTCTTATTACTGCTGGTCTAAGGCTTCTGAAATTATGTAATGTATTTTTTATTATCTATTATTATCTAACTTTTTATCTTATTTTATGCTAGATTTTATCAAGTATTTTTAACCGATAATTTAACTAATTTGTCTTGTAATTGGGTGTATTTCTGTTAGACAATAAACGATTTGAATTTGATTTGAAATTATGTATAGTAACATTGCTGGATTCCTGAGTCATAAAACACAATTGGAGTGGATAATGTCAGACTGGAAGCCAATTGTAGTGTGCTTAACAGAAACACATCTTACTGAGGATGTACAAGCCAATGAAATGGAAATTAAAGGATATCAGTCTGTAAATACTTATTCAAATAGCAATCATACAGGTGGAGTTACAGTTCTTATTAAAGAAGAAAACAAATATAAGGAAATTATTAATGAATCCAAGGACAAAAATTATTGGATAATTGGCATCCAGTTGTTTACCAAAGATCAAGACTTTTCCATTATTAATGTTTATCACTCACCAGGTTCCAGTGACAGTGAATTTTTGAACAAAGTGGATCAAATTTTGGAGGACAAAAGATGGTACAGTCATCATTATGGGAGACTTTAACATTAATATTGCAAGGAAGACTTACTATTCGACTAAATTGCAAAATATAATTAGTATGAATGGAATGTACCAAGTAATAAATACTTTAACAAGAGTTACAAAAGACTCATCAACAATTATAGACCTAATAGTAACAAATGATAAAGAAATTCCCGTTCAGATACACCACACACTAAAAATAACCGACCTTTCAATTATAACTGTAAATATTACAACAAATGAAATCAGAGAAAACCTTACCAAAATTAGTCGAGACTATAGGCAATTTAATGAACTATCATTTCAGTTAGATCTAATGGATTCTCATTGGTTACCTGATTCCACAGATGCAAACCTGCTAGCAGAAATGTTTGTAAATAATATATTGACAACACTAAATAAACATGCTGCGGTACTAGACAAAAACATGTAAGTGGGCTAGTAAGGACTGGTGGACGAAAAAAATTGGAAAACAGATAAATATAAGAGATAATTTACATAAAAAAGCAATGATCACATGTCAGAACAACGATTGGTTAGAGTAGAAGATACACAGAAACAAGGTTGTAGACTTAATAAGAACAGAAAAAAGAAAATATTATGAAGAAAAAATTGATGAGACAAAAGGTAATTCTGTTGAAATGTGGAAAACTATAAAACAACTATTGAACAAGAAAAAAACATTAAATAATAGGGAAGGGATTATATAAATAAATAAATAAATAAACGTTTATTATGCAATATCTTACAATATATACATAAATGGTAGCATTCACAGAGCGTTCTTCCATACTACCGGCCCAATACAATATGTAAAGCAATAAGAGAAAAAAAATGCTAGACTTGCACTACACTTCACCAATAGCCAATAAGGTTTTATATTTCCTCTTGAAGGCCGGAACTGAGTTGTCCCGAATTAGGAAAAAAATATCAGAGTTCAACAGTTCAACTGCCAAGAAGGAAAAACAATTTCTAAAACCTGCGGTTCGGTGCCAAGGAATCTGAAATCTAATGACATTCCTTAGATTCAAACCATGCACATCCTGTCTAGTCACCAACAGTTCGAAAAGATATCCAGGACATTTTAATATATACACTCGAGACACAAATACAGAAAAATGTAATTTATAACGTTGCTTATATTTTAAAATGTTATTTGCTTGATAAATTGGTGTTATATGATCAAATTTGTTAACATTGTAAACAAATCGAATCCCTGCATTCTGAGCCAGCTGAATTTTATTTTAAAACTCAACACTTAAGTATCCATAATACACAACATTGCAATAGTCCAGCTGCGAAAGAATGAGAGATTCAATTAACATCAGTTTAGTCTTAATAGGCAATAAATACTTGAAAGGATATAGACTTCTCAATTTAAAGTAAACAGATAACAGCTTATTTCTAACATGGGCCTCGAAGCCTAAATTCCTATCAAATATCAACCCAAGGTTCCTGGCCTGCTCTACATATGGGAGTGCTGTACCATTAATATGCAGGATAGTAAAGTTAAACAAGTGAACTTTATTAATGGAATGATCAGTGCCAATAAACATAAAATTACTTTTTTTAGCATTAAGGACTAGACCATGACCAAGAGACCACCTACATATTAACCGAAGGTCATCATTTATCTTTTGCATTGTTCCATTGGATGTGTCAGGCATAAACCCACAAACAAGCTGAGTGTCATCATAGAGATGGATGGAGCAGTTCTTTACCTGCATGTCTGAAGTGTACAACGAAAATAATAAGGGTCCCAGTATGCTGCCCTGCGGTACACCCTGTGCAACAACAACCGAATTAGATCTTGCTCCATCCAACTCCACCACCTGGGTTCTAGAATACAAATAGCTAGAAAACCATGAACACGCCTGCTCAGAGAGACCATAATACGACAGCTTAGCTATTAGCATTTCATGATTGATTAAATCAAATGCCTTGCTGTAGTCCAAGAGGACCAAGCAAGACACCTTCGATTGGTCAGTATTTCTAGATAACTCGTTAGTTACATTGCAGAGCGCAGTTGCGGTACCATGGCCTCTCCTAAAGCCGGATTGCGTGGAAGGTAAAATTTCCTTGTCAGCAATAAATTTACTGAGCATGTCATGGACTAAAGCCTCGAACATTTTTGAAATTATAGGCAAGAGACAAATTGGCCGAAGGTCATTATAGCCTTCAACTTTCGACACCTTCGGTAAAGGCTTAATTACAGAGGCCTTCCACACATCCGGAAAGAAACCTTCATTCAAATACATGTTAAACAGCCCATCCAGTGGGGACACAATATAGTCTATGCTATATAACAACATGTTATATCCTATGTTATCAATTCCACCATGCTCTGATTTGATTTTGGAGAAAGACTTGTATATATCATAGGTTGAAACATTTACAAAATTAAACTGGAAGTTATGATATTTGTTTGATTTATAGAAATCTAATTTGTCCCTATCCACTGTAACAGACAACTGACTAACAGAAGCAAAATGGTCACTAATTTGCTGAATGTTCCTCAGATGACTAGGAATTTCAAGGGAGCCTTTAGTATGAATATTCCATTCATTTATACGGGACCATGTCTTCTTCGAGTTATGTTTTACTTTTTTTAATTCAAATGCCATATATGCTTTTTTTCGCTCCTAATTGCAAATGAAAGGTAATTTTTTTAAATCAAGATAGTATTGCTTTTGAGCGATGTTTTTCGTGCTCTTGCATCTATTAAATGCTTTCCGTATAAGACCAATAATTTCGTTAATTGTTTCTGTGATATAAGGTTTAAATCTCCTTTTTATAGTCCGTGTTTTTACTGGTGCATGACGGTCAAAAATATCTGTGAGTTTGCCGTTTAAGCAGTCCAACTTAGCATTTATGTCTCCATCAAGTAAAACACTAGCAAAATCTGTATGCCTCATTTTCAAGTCGAAAGACTCTTTATCAAAACTTCTAAACTCCCTGTATGTCACAGTCCTGCTTACAGCTCTTGGGGTATCCATCTCCAACTCACAATAAACAAGCCTGTGGTCTGTTAGGTTCAACATTTCTGATGTTCCAGCAGCAAAAACAGTCAACACATTCTCCACACATATAACGTCCAGAAGCGAATCACTAGTTCTTGAAACCCTGGTAGGCTCTGAAATAACCTGCTTCAAATTAAATTGCTGTAGAATAGTGTGAAAGAATCTGGATCCTTTCGAAAAAAGTTGTATCCATTGATATTAATATAGTCATCAGGATAGTCCAAGTGAAGCCATGGTTCTGTGATCGCAGAAATGTTCCACTTTTCCTCTAGAATCAATTCCTTAATATCAGGAAAAGAAGGTATGAGAGACTGATGTGTTGACTGGGCTACTCTGATGTTGGCACACTTAAAACTCCCCAATTGCTACTGTAGCATATGTGATCTAAACTCTTCAAGTTTACTTTGGTATACTGAACACTTGTAATCCCATGCAGCATGGTCACAAAAAAATGCTGTGTTAGATTTTGTGTTAGACCTAACGCAATTGATACACTTGAGAGAGGCTTCCCACAGTTCTCCGCCAAGTGATGAAAACCACAACATTTAAAGCATCTACGCAATTCCAAACCATCATATACTCTACAGTAATCATAGCCAATAAAAACATGACCAGAATCTATTATATCTTTGTAAGCTTCACGATTGACTTCTATTAGGCAGTAGTACAGATTGTGTTTTCTCTTAACCGGCTTAACCGATATGATTTTAAGGCTAGAGCTCTCAGGCATTATTGAAGCATTTTGTTGCCTCAGCAGCTCAATCAACATCTGAGGTTCATAATTCTGTGTTAGGCCTGTTACTCTCAATCTATGGTTACGATGTCGAGCTGCCTTAAGTTCATACTTGTCTGGAAGTTTCTCTGTCACCAGCTGGGAAAATTTATCCAATTCTTCTTTTGTGGAACAATTTACCACCATGCCACCCCTACTTATCATTCCCTTGAAACATTGCACAGTAATATTTTCCTTTACTGGATTTAGATTCTTCAACAAGTCACTTCTAGTAACATTTATACTCTGGGATACATCCTTAGGTTTAATCAACAAGGGGCATTCTGTTTCTTGATAACCTGTGCAAAGGTTTGACTTATAGGTGCTGAGGAACTCTGCGCTATATCCCTTTGACATCGTAGCTCCTTGACATGCTCACGAATGTCAGAAATCTGAGAAATAACAGAATCAAGAGTTGCAGATTGCTCCTTCACAACCTCATTCAGAGTTAAGGCCCCGATCTTCGAAGCGATGATTCCTTTCATAGCTGACAACAGGTCACTAGGATTGATATCATTAGGCTTGTTCTTCAGTGAGATCCGACAATCATCACAGAAGAAACACAGAATTCGATTTTTCTTGAGTTCCATACATCGAACTTCAGAAGCACTAAGCCTGAAGCACCCTGTACATAATTTAGTGGAACAGCAATCACAGGCCCAAAGGATGGTTTTTGAATCCTCCACCCTACCGCATGCCCTACACTTCATCTTGGAGGCCGTAATCAAACTCCTGTGTTCTTCAATCTTCCAGATGTTTTTCAACGAAAAAATATATTAATACAAATTATACACCATGCTTTTGGAAACGACAGTAAAAACTATTTTTTGAAGATCAGTAATATTATAAAAGAAAATTTTAGATTTGGCTTTTACAATACCGCTTGCCGCTTTCAAATTGAAAAAAACGAAAACGAAAATACGAAAATGAGACTGAAGTATTAAATGGACTGATGGGAACTCGAACTACTATTTAAGGACAACTTAGTAAAAAATGAATCAGAAATAGCCGATAACTTTAATATGTACTTTCTTGATAGTATAAAGCAAATAATAGTAGAACCAAGTGAACAACAAATTATAGAAATAACTGACAATATGGAAACACATAGGAATAAATGGAGAACTTTAAAAATCTGGATATGAGAGCTCTTAGGAGAGTTATCAACAATATGGCAAACAAAACTAGTAGCACTGATGGTATAACAACATACATCTTGAAGTTGACCTTTGAATCTATTGGTGATAGACTTTTACATCTTATTAACACCAGCCTTGAGAAAGGAACGTTTCCCCAATCATGGAAGAGTTCAGTTATTATCCCAATAGAAAAAAAGAGGAACACCAATAAAAGTGAAGAATTCAGACCAATAAATATGGTCCCTATTTACGAAAAAGTTTTGGAGCTCTGTGCAAATAATCAAATTATAAATTATGTGG